>JAOTRH010054715.1:0-19074 GCA_034768845.1 Heliamphora exappendiculata
AGGTAAACAATTGTCCGTTTAAACACATTTTAACAATAAACTATTCCAATACAACAACCGAACTTATAATACACACCTACCAAAATAAAGAAACAACTAGAATTGAAAAGACAATAAAATTAAAATTAAGCATGTATTTTTCTGGATTTTGGCATTCTTCACTCATCAAAATAATTTTCACTCTCTCTTTTGTCCCCTAATTCTAAAAACCCTAGTTCACATTGCATCATACCCAATGGAGTTTCTCATATCTCCTATGAAATAGATAGATCAAGCATAAGAAAATGATAACATAAAGCATTACGGTAAATAAACTCACTGTCCCTTATGACCAATAACATTTAGCAAAACAGCACCAAAAATGCCAACTGAAATAATTTAATATGTTGCTATGTGGGAATGAAATTATAATGCTAGTTGGAGGCGAAAGCTAAATTAAATGACACCTCAACTTCACTCCAGTCTCTTGAACCAACCCAAGCATCTTGAGACCGCTTTACACTCTCTGTAAGCAATCTGCAAATAAACAATGAAGAAGTCATTATCTTTTGATTTTAACAAGGGGCAAGATATAGGTGTATGAGATAGTAATGCAATATATTTAAGACAAAACCACTAAAATCCAAACTTTTTGATAAGTTATTTGTTATGTTACTTAAGGATATTTTTGTAATTGGAACATCTTTAGTGTAAATAACATACGTGAGGGGGAGAAACCCTAATAATCTCTCTCCTCTCTTTATCTAACCTTTCTTTTCTCCTTTTTCATTCTTCTTGCTACGACTTCTAACTTGGTATTAGACCGGTCAAAGATTCTGCGTTCAAAACTCACCGCCTACCTAGTAAATAAAATACTTTCACGCTACTGGCCCGCTAATGAATGTGAGTCACACCACATGTGAGGAGCGTGTTGAGAAGAAAGTTAACCTCTCTCCAACAATTTAAACTCTTATATGAGTTGTTGATTAACAATCTAATATGGTATTAGCGCATTGACCTATCATTGTTCTTTATTTTATTTTTTGCAAGATGTGATCTACGTCACTTTCTTTTCGTGTTCTCTTGTTTTATTCAGCACACAAAAAAACAAAAATAAAAATAAAACAAAAAGTGGAAAATTCTTGTATGGTCGGCTGGTAACCCCATGTGCAGAAAAGTTTCTCACCATTTATAAATTGATTTGGCAGCGTTTTTATATTTTTGGATGTTTTCCACGACAAGTGGGGGCTCTTTTCCTACAAGTTGGAATGAATCTGTCCAAAACATGGGCTTTGCTCCAGGGTTCGAAATACATGTTTGAATGAACTTCACGACTTTTGGGAGGTTTTGATGAGGAAAAATTAGGTGCAACAGTGCTGTCTCAAGCATTATACAGTGTGTTTTTTGAGTTATTTACTGCAATCTTATACTTCTTTGGGGTATTCTCATAGATTTTTTGCACCTCCTATTACTGGGTACCTGTTTCAAGTGATTTTGGGACAAAGTTTGGTGGTTTTTGTTGTGATTTGGGGAATCCTTTCTCACTCCCTTTAAGAATATTTAGGTGCCTTTGTTATGTTAGGGATATCCATCCCCAGCGGACGAAATTGGATGCTCGTGATGTTAAGTACATTTTTCTTGGTTATGCAAAGACTCAGAAGAGGTACCGCTGTTTTTGTTCCTCCCTCAATCGGTTCCTCGTATCTCTGGATGTTGTATTTGTCGAATCTACTCCTTTCTATTCTGCATCAGCTTCGATTGTGTCAGGTGTTAAGCAGTCTGATCTTGAAAGTCTTGATTTCTTAATGTCTCGTTTGTCTTCTTCTTCTCCTGCAAGTATTCCTACTACTGAGGGGTCCTCTCCACCTTCTCCATCCACTTCATCAGCTCCATTGGAACTTTCCTATGCTACGCCAGTCTCCTCGTCTGAGGATCCTCTCCCCACGGTTAGTACTTCTTCTTCTGACAGTGATCCTCTTATTGCTACTCGGAAATTTTATCGGACTCGCAGGGATCACCCACTATATATACCTCCTACAAAGGACTTTCAGCCTCCTTACAGGCTCGTATAGCCACTTTGGATCAGGCCATTCTTCCTCGTACTGTCCCTAAGGTTTTAGCTGACCCTGGAAGGGAGGGTGTTTTGACGGAGGAGACGCAAGCTCTTGAGTCCTCCTCTACCTGGCCTCTTGTTCCAGTTCTGGTCAATAAGCAGGTTATTGGATGCAAATGGGTGTTTACGGTCAAGGTTAACCCTGATAGTTCTCTTGCCCGCTTAAAGGCTCGTCTTGTAGCCAAGGGATATGCTCAGACGTATGGGGTTAATTATTTTGAGACCTTCTCCCCGGTCGCGAAGATTGCTTCTGTTCGCCTTTTCATGTCTCTGGCTACTACTCGCCATTGGTCTTTATATCAACTTGATGTGAAGAGTGCATTTCTTTACGGTGATTTGCAGGAAGAAGCCTATGTGGAGCAAACTCTTAGTTTTATTACTTAGGGGGGTCCCCGTTGGTTTGTCGCCTCCATCGATCCCTGTATGGCTTAAAGCAGTCTCAACGCGCGTGGTTTGGTCGATTTAGTATGATTATGCATCAATTTGGCCTTTTACAGTCCGAAAAAGACCACACTGTATTCTATAGGCACTCGTCTGCTAGATGTATTCTATTGGTGGTTTATGTTGATGATATTATTATCACAAGTGATGATGCCGTAGGCATTTCTAAGTTGAATCATTTTCTGCAATCTCAGTTTCAAACTAAAGACTTGGGGAATTGAAATATTTCCTCAAGGTTGAGGTGGCACGAGGCAGGAATAGTATCTTTATTTCCCAAATGAAGTATATACTGGATATTCTAGTCGATGCGGGGCTTTTACAAACAAATGTGATTGAGTCACCTATGGATCCGAGTGTCAAACTTCTTCCTGATGATGGTGATGTTTTTCCTCGTCCTGACCGATATAGGCGAATGGTTGAAAAGTTGAACTATCTGACAATAATGACAAGACCGGACATAGCCTTTCCTGTGAGTGTGGTGAGCCGGTTTATGACTGCGCCCCGGGTTCCATATTGGAACGCCGTTGTTCGAATTCTACTCTATCTCCACTCTAATCCTGGAAAAGGGATAAATTTCAGAGATCATGGTCACTTTATAATGAAAGGGTATTCTGATGCTGACTGGGCGGGATGTCCCATTGATCAGAGGTCAACTTCCGGATTCTCATTATTTATTGGTGGTAATCTTATCTCTTGGAAGAGCAAGAAGCAAGACGTGGTCTTTAGGTCGAGTGCAGAAGCTGAATATCGGGCTATGGCCATGGATACATCTGAGATTTTATGACACTGTCAGTTGCTTAGTGAGTTGGGTGATTCTTGCCACGACCCCACAAAACTGTGGTGTGACAATAAATCTGCAGTGTATATTTCCGCAAATCCATTGTTTCACAAGCACAAGAAACATATCGAGGTCGATTGTCATTTCATTCGGTGTGAGTATCAGAACAATGTGATCGTGTTCGGCTCAATTCGTACTGGAAAGCATGGTGGATATTTTCACTAAGTCTGTTCCGGATCCTCGGGTTCGATACATATGTGACAAGCTGAACATGTTAGATATATATGCTCCAACTTGAGGAGGGTGTTAGCTTGATAGTTAGCTTTACTCATTGTTCGCTTTATCATTTGTCATCCGGTGTGGTTAGACACACTATACCTTATTGTATACTCTAACTTGTATATAAATAAACCATTACGTGCCCCATTAGGATTAACGTCTTCTTTCAACATAATCATGTATGTTAACACATGTGGTACTATAGCCAAGTATAAGGCTACATTAGTAGCTAATGGTAACCAATAGGCCACATGCCTTGATTTCAAAGAAACCTTTAGCCCTATTATCAAGCAGCCAACCAATTCGAGTGGTCTTAGCTTTGGAAGCCGCTCAAAATTGGTCCTTGCGCCAATTAGATGTTTCTAATGCCTTCTTACATGGGTTTCTGAAGAAGATGTCTATACGAAGTAACCTCGTGGCAACATTGATGAGTTTCATTCTAATTATGTCTGCAAACTTAAGAAATCATTATATGGTCTCAGGCAAGCTTCCAGAGCTTGGAACTCCATGCTATCAAATTTTTTGTTACTTCAAGGCTTTGTTAATAGTTGAGCAAATTCTTCTTGGTTTGTTCCTCATACCAAGAAGCACGTCACTCTTATTTTAGTGAATGTTGATGACATTATAATCACTGGCTCTATTTCTGTATTTCAATACTACTCTCAGTCACCATTTCGCTATCAAGGATCTAGGTGATTCGCATTATTTTCTTAGTATTTAGGTTCATCAAGTTGAGTTTGCGTTATTTCTCTATCAAGCCAAGTATGCATCTATTATTTTTTACTTACTATATTATCTTTAACTCTAATTAATATCACCCTCTTAAAGTTTACAAACAATTCTCAATAATCGATATATCCCCGCTCTGTCCCTGTCCCCGTCCCTGTTTTTCTCCAATTTTCCCTTCTCGTCTCCTTCCCGATAAAATGGGAGATATGGACGAGACATTACATCCCCAATGTTTAGTCCCCTTCATTTCGTAAGTTGTTTATATTTCAACTAGAATCTGTCTGCGAGCACGCCTAGCATCTGTCTGTTGTGATGAATGGCCGGTTTAATAGTTATAGAAGCTGTCTGTGAGCGCGCCTAGCATTAGTAGGACAGTCTCCGCCCCCACCCCGCCCCAACCCATTGTCATTCCTAAGCGTGTATAAAGTAAAAGACAAAATTTATGTGATCTATTTAGAATCAGATAGTTTATGGTGCTGTCAGATGGTTAGAAGCAGGGGTCTATGTAATTAGAAGGTGCGGTAAATTGAGTTTGCTATGGGAATAAATGTATCAACAAAAATGCAGGACTCCAAATAAGAAAAAACCAAAAACAAAACAAAACAAGGAAGTGAAGATTGGTGATTTTGCACGCACCTCTCAATATCTCGGTAAACCTGGATTCCAGTCCTTTCTAGTCCTTTGTTGCTGGTATCATCGGAGTTATAACAGTATGTTTTATTGAATGAGCCGGAACAGTGACCCGTGAAAATAAGACGATTTCTGACAACGAAGGGCGAGTGATGATATTGACAGGAATTAGGGAAGTGGGGGATTCGACTCTGTGTACTGAATTGACTGGGCTCGTGTTTGAAACCAAGTTGTGGATGAGGAGTCCATAGCCAACTGGCCATCATCCCTCCTCTGTCTCCGTGGCAAGATCCTCTCTCTCGACACACAAAATTCGAAACCCCCAATAAGGTCGTCGGCAGTTGGTCGCCCTTTCTGTGCAAATATGATTTTGAGTTTTCAACGGGTTGGGAACCCGTGCATGATTCGGCTTCGGCGATAGCTTTTGGGCGTACATGACAAAGAGGACTGCTCTAGCGTTGAATATTAGGCTCCGTTCCTTTTCAAGTAAAATATTTTTCAATAAAAAGGGTTCAATAATACACCAATTTATTTTATTTATTTAATACTTTAAATGATATGACATAATTATAAATATTAAATTTAAATAAATTTTATATGGGACTTATTTTATCAATGTTTGTGATTGTACCTTATCATTAAAATATTAATATAATAAAATAAGTTCACATAAAGTTATTATATAAAAATAATATTTTACAAAGTATTTTTTAAAATAAAATAATAATTTTTTAAACTAAAATACACTACTATTTTAATACATTTGATAATCGTCACAACCATTGTCATTTCGTAGCACCACCACCATCAACGCCACCGGTACTATCACCACCATCGCGGCTAATATCATCACTATCTTTACCACCATAACTACTACTACTTTTTTCATCAATTTACCTCCATCAACAGAATTGTTGATCCACCTCTATCAACCATCACCACGGTTGTTCATCTCCGACACGATGGAGTTTTAAAAAAAGTTATCACTTTTTTTTTAAGAATAAAATATTTTTCACAATTATTTTTAAAGAAATATTTATTCATATTTATTTGAAATACATTAATAAAGTTGTCTCTCATTGTCGCAATAGTTGAATCAACCATTGTTTCTTGTTGTTGTCTAATCATTGCCACATCCACACCCCTTTTATCTCACTTGTTCAGTGTATTTAATAAAGCCTCAATTTTGACTTTTTTTCTCATAATATGTTTTGCAATTTATTAATTTTACTTCAATATTTTTTAAGAGATCTTATAAATACACAATTTTTTTAGCTTAGTACATACAAGTATTTAAACATTTGCTCAATCCACATGTATCTAGTGGTATGCCACATACAAAAATTATGTGCATTTAGAAGCTTTTTAAGAACATATTTTTAAAAATTATTTTTTATAGGTAGAAGTGTAAATATTAAAATGTGAGAGAACGTGTGTCCCTATGCCTTCATTGCATCTGTGTACAATTCAAACCAATCCATTTTGATCAGGGATTTTTTCCAGGCATATGTGCTGTCGCAATACGCCGTCACCTTTTTCGTCCTTTTTCGACCGTTCTTTTTATTTTTTCCACTGTCTTCCTTCGTCCTCGTAGATTCAACAGAATTCCTTCCACTTTGTTTGCTCATTCCCATACTTTCTTTTTCCCTATATCATCACCTAGAAGAAAACTGTTAGAAGATAAGACAGTGATTTTTGAATTTTAATTTTTATGTACTAAGATCTGAATTTAGAATGAAGTTGAGAATTTTGCTGCCGTAAATTTTTTGTTTGTGTAGTTTTAAAATCAGCAGTTTTAATATATATTGATGCTGTGATATAAACAACTAATCGACATAATTTTTAGAAGTTAAACCTTTTACACGAAAAGAGAGCTGACGAAGTTAAACATTTTACAAGAAAATAGTAGTTTTGTCTCTGAAAAATAAAATCTAAATCCCTTCATTTTTTTATTGTTACCGATCAGTAAGGCGAGAATAGCACGTGAATGTTGTCTTGTATCCATATGTAATTCAAGAGAGGAGATGAGTACAAATCACAAATGGAGGGACAAATTGTACTCACTTTATCAAATACAACTATCATATCCATATCTCTTAAATGGAAGGTTGAGAATTCAAAGCCGGTCAAATGCAAGACGTGGGAGTGGATGTGTGAACATTTGCCGATCAAAAAAAAAACTATCGTATCCATAATGACTGCTCTCTTGTCCATTCAGTTTCACTTTCAGTTCAATAATAAAACAGGGAATTGAATAGTTCTCCAGATGTGCTCAGTGCACGGCTGAGTTAACAGTTTTACTAATTTGTGCGTGTGTAAATGAAAGATCACGCATTTTCATATTTCAAAATAATAAAACCTATTAGCTAGTAAGCACTTGTGGCTTCAGAAAATTATCTTAACATTCTTTACCATCATAACTTTGAAACCTAAATCACAGTAGCCAATTTCTCCTGTTATCTTTTTCAGCATTAACACAGTAGGCAGTAGCCAATTTCAACAATGAAACACAGCCGCATATCTCCAGTACTATGCGTCTGTCCTATTATTGGCCGCCACCGTTAAGCCACCGTTAAACTGACAAAATATGCATTATCACACGGCACTTCCGTAAACTTAAAATTCCCTTCCACAATTATCCAAATTTTGAAAGGTTATTTATATTCCGAGGATGGTATTTAACACAAAACTCGATAGCAGCCAAATACTTAGCTGTACTACAAGTTGCATAGAGCATCATCCAGTCTTGGAGAAAGAAAAGGTGCAGTACAGATCCCAACCCCATTACCACAAGTCTTAAAATCACCAAACTTATATTCAAGAAAATTATATCGAGTGTTCCACTGGCTGGGAGTGGTAGGTGCGGCGCCTCAGCTGAGACTCTGGAGTGGGCTGCTGAAGAAAGATTCTCGTTGGATCATTAGGATCAACATATCTGCCAAATGAAAATTCAAGTATTAAGAATAATCTTTAATTAGCTACAACAGTAACAGAAATCAAAGTTACTTACGCGTGTCTCATCATTTCATCCACTGGAGTTTGTGCTGCTTGCAAAGGATCCGAACAATGCTCCTCCACCCTTGAAACATTTTGTTGGCTATACTGCCTCACTGACGTAATCAAGTTGAAAAATAGAGGCACAAATGTTCCACAACCCCCTTCCTTGAACATAATCTTAAAGGAATGAGTAGAGTACAGTGACCTCTGCTGCTCATCTGGGACCACCTGGGGTTTGTCAGAATGGGAAAGAGAATGCATAGGTAAGAAAAAAACGTCCACACTTAACCCCAGAAAAAACTATAAAATTTTAGAACTCTTTTAAGTGTACTTACAGGCTCCACAAGTCCAGAAATATTGTTGCAGAAGAATATTGGCTGGTTAAAATTTTCACCATGGATGTAAAGCTGAAAATGAAGCAAGTTACAGACCAGCAAGAGGCGAGTGCATGCTACTATATACAACTAAGAGACCAAAAGATATCAAAACTGTGAATAACCCTGCATAGAATAACATTCTACTGAAGTTCTGAACTTCCTCCCACTTCGTGCACATTTCGCACATAATGGGCTGTAATGGAATGCCCATTCCAGCTTTCCATTCCATCTCTCCTGTTGGCACAACTTACATAATTGGAAATGACCATTTCATTAGAATGATCATTCCAACAAAAAGTGGGATACCTATGCCTTCCAGGCTTCCACCAAGCAAATAGGAATTCTGTTCTCCCTCCCTCCCTCCCTCCCTCCCTCTCTCCGTCGCCATAGCAAGCCCTCGCCAGAGACGTCACCGGAGACAATCCCGATACCAAGAACTCACAGTGTCAGTCTAATTTAAGGTGGGTTCCATTATATTTTTTTTAAAATTTCTCGGAAAAAAAGTACATGATATTGATTCCTGGTTTTGTGTTGGATTTTTATACGGTTCAAAAAGAAATTATTTGATCACATGTTGCGATTTCGCATATAGAAATATATTGACGACGTATGGGTAGTAAGTTCAATTATTCTTCTGTTCAAGTACCCTTTTGCTATAGAAAATCCACCACCTCCGGCACCCTGTAGCATTACTACTATTGCTTGCATTGTCTACTGATGGTGGTATAATATAGGGCTTCTCAGCTAGAAGTCCATAAACACAACTTTATCCAACATGAAATCCATAAACAAAAATTTTAACGCGGAAAGTTCAACCCATTTAAAAATTATGATTTCTCCCAAAATTACCCAGTAAACAGATAAATTTATCTGTTTGCATATCAAATAGATCAAACAAATAAATTTATCTATTTTTAGCTATTCGCATATCAAACAGATAATGCAACCAGATAAATTTATCTGTTTGCATAGATAACAGATAAATTTATCTGTTTGACCCATTGTTTTACTTCTCTCTCTAATATCCGATTCTCCATACCAAGGGGAAAAAAATGGATTATCAGAATCTCTACAGACATGAATTGCAATTACATGATCACCCGAATCTGCAACTTTGGCGAGAGCCCATTTGAGAAGCTCTAGGCTATGGCCGTCAAATCAGATCCCGACGGCGACATTCTACCTCCCAACGACGTTAGCCTCCTCTACCGTCATTGCCGCTTTCTTGCTTATTGACTCTTACGGTTTCAAAGCATCTTCAGACTATTTCCCATCCTGAATCTGCTAAACATATAATCATATCAGACTCTTCCTCCAAAACGCAACTAATGGCTACTCCCCTCTGTTCTTCGACTCCACCGACAGAGACTCGTTTTCATCTCCAAAGATGGTGAATTTCTCTCTTGCTCTTGTTATTCAAATTCTTTCACATTTCCATGTTAATTACTAGATCTGGAGAGACACTCACATTAAATGAAAATTAATTGGTGAATCAGTTCCTAAAAGACGGTTTTCAAGATCTACACCTGAATAGAAATCAAGTTCCCAAATTTCAAATATGCAGGCTGAAATTTGTGTTTAACGTGCCTTTTCAAGTTCCCAAAATCGATGCCGTTTAGAAATTTCCGTTGTTTAGATTTGGAAATCTAAAAAGGCAAAACCTCCAATGTTGCTCGGATAGGGTAGTATCGTTCAAGAAGGAAGTGGTGGTTTCTCCATGCTTTGTAAGGGCAATTTTGTCCATAAAATTGTCAAGTATTAAATTAGAGGACTTTAGAATTTAAAATTTTTAAAATAATGGACTTAAGAAGTTAAAAAAAATTAAGTGGACTAAATACACAATAAGGGTTAAATTTTGGATTCATGACTAATTATCCCTATAATATATTATTGGGTAAATTACACTTAGACCCTCTGTATTTATTTAAAATAACAGTGTCTTTTTCCTTAATCTCTGAAATATCACTGTACTCCCTTACTTTATAAAACAAGTAAACCCCCTCTGTAAGCCAACCGTAAGTTAACTGAACAGAAATGCATGATATCAATAAAAAGTTAAATAAAAATACCAACTTTACCCTTATATACATCATCCCCCATTTACAACCACATCCTAATCCTTATTGTCATCCACCAAACAGCACCACGCCGGAGCACACTCCCCTTCCCCTTACCCAATGCTGGAACCCTCCACGCCATAACCACTTCCTCTCACCCCACGCCGAAACCCCTTCCCTTCACCCCATATGGAAGTTTAAACAATAATTTGAAAAATTATTGTTTAAAATTATTGTCTCTCAGCTTCGTCGCCACCATTATTGATGTCCCGTCGTGCTCCTCTTCCCCCTCTCTTTCTTATGTGCTTAGGTATTTGTTTGTGTGTAGAAATACACATGCCAATATAGGCAACGGAGTCTTAAACGCCACCAAGCTTTGAGAGCTCATCGATTGGAGTTCAGTTCAGGTGGCAACACGGATCAATCCAAACACATTGGCACTCCAACTGTTAGATTATTGGAAAAACAAAGAAACCACAATGCGCAACCCCAAAGATTTTCCAGGAAAATCGCTGGTTTCAATACCCGATCGAAAACACACGAACAAAAAAGAAAGAAGTTGTAGATTCATTCACGGTTCTTTCCTATTAAAGCCCAAATACACACTTCCTTTGATCGCGTATATGTGTGTTTGTGCATATAGAGAGAGAGAGAGAGAGAGAGAGAGTATTATAGAAATAGAGCTTGAAACAGGTAGCAGGGTGGGTGCAGTGAGAGCTGGGGTTGTAGCGGCGGGAGTTAGGAAAAGGGGTTAGGGTGGGGGTTAGGAACAGGATGGTATTTCAAAGAGTAAAGGGGAATACAGTGATATACCCATAGTATGCAGGGGGTAGGTATAATTTACCCTATATTATTTTAAATGTTTCGCACCCACTATGATTTGAAATAATATATTACCTTTATATCATATGTTTCATTATAGGCCTGCAAAGAGGACAAGAAAGGTCTACAGCAACCTCATGAAACCTGATATGGGTGTAGGAAATATCAATTAGGATGCTTCCTTCAATCCATGTCACCTTTATCGACAGTTTGCATGGGATGTGAACTATTAAACTAGGTTAGGAGAGACTAAAAGCTTAATTCTCCTTGTTGTTCTTGAAAGAGCAATTTTTTTGGGAAAAAAAAAAAGAACTTAAATGCTGTTGTCAATGTCAAAAGCCTAATCTGACCCCTATATAAGAATCAAATGGGAGGAGGCTGCTTACAAATGCCCAGGCTTGAAGTACTCCTAGTTTGGGAAACTTAGTTCTTACCCAAAAAACCAATTGCAATCGGGCATAATTCAATCCAAAATCAAAGTTGCATGTATTGCACTTAAAGCTGCTTTTCAAGAAATTCCTTTTTCCGACTATAGCCAATTTGCTTCCCTCTTCTGCACTTACATATCTACCATATGCTCCTCTCTAGTTGCTCTTGCACCAAACATCTAATCAGGGTTCTGTACATTGGTATTGAGCAAATAATTCCAATAACATTACCATTGATTTTCAGTAGATCATCATCATGTTGTTCTCCTCATTTTATCCATCTAAGAAACTAAAGTAATTCACTTCTCTTTATTTCCACTTGTAAATTGCCAAAATGGCATGCCGCTGGTGCCAAAATGCCATACTATACCAATGTTGACACAATGGTACAAATGCCATTTGTTTTATTTTCTCACCAACCAAAAAAATAAAATCATTACTGAGGTACTTAGGGGTTCAAAATGGATAAGGAATTGTTTAATTTCTTATGGATGCTTGTAGCGGCTGATTTAGCCACAAAATGAAGAAACACGAAGAAGAGACAAAAATGCAAAAACTTGCAAGAAAAGTAGTTAAAGACAAACCAGCAGATTGACTGGTAATAACAATTAAAGGAAGGCAATCAAAAAGTCATTTCCGTACCAGGGGCATATCAAAACAAGTAAAGTTTCCAACAGGTTTATTTGCAACAAAGACCATCCGTATATTTGACAAGAAGATTGTTCCCTTTGTTTTAATGTTTCCTCCATGAGCACTGAAAGCAAAGTTCAAGACAAGGTCAGTTCTTAATGTGATATACCATTTTTGTAATAAAATAAATCATTAAAGTTTAACATTACTAGTTAAAATGTGAAATTGTAACATCTCATGCTGCAGACATTTTCTCATGAAATGGATGCTAAAAAATTAATCAGCATTTCCTCGTTGCAAGTGGTCAAGCTTCAAAATTTTAATCAGTCTTTCTTGCTTAAATAGGGAAATTGGGATGTAGGTTTACCAGTTTTAATCAATTCATGTAATCGGATTTAAAAACCATGAAAAAATTCACTCTCAAAAAATTCAAATCCCTTTTGACTTTTAGTGGTAAATACTACCGTGAACACCTATGTTTTACACTTCACAGTCCCCAATTCTATTTTCACTACATTCTTTATGGTTAAATCCAAACAGGCTCATTTTAGATATCAAAACGACTCTGAATAGAATTTGAACAGGTTGACATCAATATTGCAGTTGGACCATAAAATCTGAATTTAGGACTTGAAGACACATGCATAGAGAAGAGAGGAAGGAAAGAGGAAAATTGAACAAAAACCAATTAGTCATCTCAGCCTCTTTTAACTACATGTATTTATAATATTATTATGCCAACGACGATTACAATAATACTCCTAAATCTAAGATAAAAGAAATAAGCTAAAATAAGAACACTCAAACACCCCTCTCAAATTGGAGCATATAGGTAAAGCATGCCCCATTTGATAGTCATATATCATTGAAATGACAGAGGAGTTAACAACTTCATAAGAACATCACCCAATTGATTCTCTGGCTCTCTACCTCTCTGGGCAAACATAAAAAGTGACGATATTTGCGCAAATAACAAATTCCGAATAAAATGACAATCGACCTCAATATGTTCAATGTGCTCATGTAAAACTGAATTATTAGTAAAAAAAGATAGCAGCTTGATTATAAAAAAAGTGCATAGGAATAGACGTAGTATCGCCAAAGTCCCAAAAAAAAGAGAGAGCGAATCCATAACATTTCATAAACAGTATGAATCATAGCCCAAATACTCCGTTGAACCGAACCACTTTTTATTGGTTCAATTCGGTCCGATCCAATTTTACGATATATACGATTTGGTTCGATTCTTAAATTATTATAACAAACGATTTGGTTCTTGATTTAGAATAAAATTGAAAGTGAACACCCCTAGGAACATCACCAACAACATGTGTTGTCAGGACAAATAACAATAACACAAATTAACTTTCCAACAAGTTGTCGATAACAACCAACGTCAGCAAAGGATTTACCCTTTTCAAAATCAAGCTTAACAGAAGGATACATGACAGTGTCTGTTATACCTCATCCCACATTGGTGGAAAATAGAAACTAAATCTGATATATAAAAGAAACTTGTGGACTACTACTAATAACTTGAGTTTAAGCGTTTTAGACCGCTTTGTAAAACTCTTTATTCAAGTAATTGGGCCAGTTGTCCACTTGAGGCTTTACAAATGGTATTAGAACCGACCATGGTTCCCATGTAGGGCGTTGTGGTAGTGTGAATAGAGGAGTAGAGGCTCCAGAGAGGGGTAGAGGGCCCGAGGTTGTACACCTTGTGCACGCTTCTAGGCTGCTCTGTGTTCGCTAATGGGTTGTTATCCACATCCCAGTCAAGGGAAGAACTTGAGCCACGCGACGAGAACGTCGTATTTGAGTGGGGGATATTATGATATCCCATTCCACATCAGTGGGAGATAGAAACTAAATATGGTACATAAAAGAAACTTATGGGTTACTACTAGTAACTTTGGTTTAAACATTTTGGGCCACACTATTAGGCTATTTATTCAAGTTATTGAGTCAGTTATCCACTTGAATCGCTATAGTGTCATCTGACAAAGTGCCAAGAAAACCAATCTCAGAAAGAAAATTAAATATATATTTTCTTTGCGATACAGAAATTCCCTTAAAAGAACAAGCAACGAAGTCTTTAGTACGAAGTTGCATCTCAAATAATACAAAACATGTCCTAACATGTTCGACTGGTGTAAGAAGTGTTGTCTAAATGTACACACGGTGTAAAAAAAAGACTAGTAGGATAAATTTATTTTTTTAATTAAGTCACGTTTAGAAAATGTCAAACATGCTTCTAGAAGTGTCAGCCACGCTTTTAGAAGTGTCCAAGAAGTGTCACAAGTGTCTGACCCAACACACCTTCTACGTAGAAAATTTCTTTTTCTCTTTGTGGAGTGCATATAGAAAGTACAGCAACACCTTTACATTATGTTTCTAAAATTGAAATAAAATAGACACGAACAAGTCGAGTATCTTCCAGATATTAACTACACTAGTTTGATTTTTATGGCTCGACTGTCTAATTGTGGCATGTTATGCTCAGCTTTGACACATATTTAGATGTATCAAATCCATTGAAGCTTAACTGAAGCAATCATGCTATAGGAAATAATATATATTAAGAAATTAAGATTTCTTAATTTATGGTGTTATCTTTTAACTTATTTATTTCCTATATTATAAATTCTCCATTTCTTTCGTAAATATATTCCATTAATATAAATAAATAGATGACTATCACTCTTCGTAGGAAAGCCAAAATTACTGATTCTTTTATTCTTTTTGGTATCAGAGCTAAATCATCCATAAAAAATAATAATAATAATATGCCCTTGCCCAAAACCCCAACTGTTCACCATGACTCAGCTACCAAAACCCTAAACCCTTACTGTCAACCAATCCTTTGCCAACGACCCCTTACTGCCGACCAAACCCTCATTATCAACCTAGACCCTGGTTTGCAACACCACTGACATCTTTGGTTCGCACACGCCCCTTGTCGTCGACCTTTTGCCGTTGACTCCTCACCGTAGCCGACCAGCCTCTCTCGTCACCGACCTTGGTTCGTACTGCCACCAACCTCTTTAGCTAGCGCATCGTATTCGTTGTGGTTCATCTAGTTCAACTTCTTTATAGTTTGCACTTGTCAACTGTGCCATCCATCTAGTTCTCTTGGTTTGCCGTCTTTGTGCTTCACCAACTAGTGTTCTCCATGGTTAGTCGGTTGGTGTTCTCTGTGGTTCTCCTTTTTGATTTGGAATCGTCTCAAGTTCTCCTTGCTTTATTAATGTGGTAGAACCTGTTTTTTGTGCTCTTCATACATGTTTGTGGCTAGCATTGTTTTCCGATGGCATTGTTCTTGATTCTGCCACTTATTAGGCTCTCTATTTTTTGGTTGGTTCGCATCAGCTTAGTTTTCCATTATTTTTTCCTGATGTGGATTATGATGGGTCTAAAACTGACTGACGTTCTACATTTGGGTTTTTGTACTTTTATAGTCATCATCTTACATCATGGAAAAGTAAAATGCAAGCAGTTATCTCAAGATCTTCAGCCGACGTAGAGTATCAAGCTATGGCACGGGCTAATAATAAAATACTTTGGCTTCGGTCTATGCTTGCTGAGTTGGGTTTAGAGAAAAAAAAGATCATCTTTATCATTTTGTGACAACAAGTCTGCTATTATGCTTGCTTCAAGCATAAGATTCAGTCATTCATGAACGGATTAAACATATAGAAGTGGATAATCATTTTATTCGAGAAAATTTTCGAGCAAGCACTTCGATCCCCTCTTTTGTCTCTTCATCTAATCAGACTACGGACATATTCACTAAGCCAACGGGACTATTTTTGCTCCAGTCATCAATTGACAAGCTAGGTTTAATTGATATTTTTGTCCCAACTTGAAGGGGAATATTGAAAATAATACATATTAGGAAATTAGGATTTTTTAATTTACGGTGTTATCTTTGACTTATTTTTTTTTTATATTGTAAATTCTTCATTCGTTTTGTAAATCTAGTCCATTAAATATAAATAGATGGCTATCCCTCTTTGTAGGAAAGCCAAAATTACTGAATTCTTTATTTTTTTCATACATCCTTTTCTGTGGATGGGCATAGTGACAATCAGCGGCACATATGCCTACATCTTTGATTGTTTATTTAAACATAAAAGGAGCTGCATTGACGAGAAATGAGAATTGCAAGAGGAAGCATCAAATGCTACATAGAAGACCAAAAATCCATGATTTGAATGTGGTGACCGCTGTTCACAGTAGAAGCACAATGTAATTGAACCAAATTGCAATTTCCCATTCAATTTAAAATGCCACTGTTGGGGATGGAATAGGGTGATACAATTTTATATGTGCCTAGGCTCTGCCAAATACTAAGGGGTAGTTTGTTCAAATTTTGGTTCAGACTCATAACCATATAAACATAAACTTGTACCTTGGTTAATCTTAAGGTTAATCCAGCTAGACATTATCCAAACATTGGCAAAATCCAAATATTTAAGAATTAAAAGACCCAATACTCAACCATACTCCCCCGCTAAAACATGTCTCAACAACTCAAGATTAGCAACATTACAATTTACTGGTGGTGTTTGGCATTGCTTGTGACGGCAACTTTAGGCTTTTTGCTACTAGTTTAAGTAATAAGCTATCATTTTTTTTTAAATCCCACAACTTCTGCTACATACTATAATAATATTTTCTACAAATAACTAATTCAGCTACAAGCACGCATTTGTTCTAAACACTAAATTTTTACTACAAACTATAACCATCATTTTTTAACTACAATCTATAAACATTTAATAATGTCAACCACCGCCACTATGAAGTAAAGTTTTATAACTTATGACAGGTAATATTGACAAAAAAATAACGTGACAGACATTTAGTTTAACAAAGCGTCAATAGCATGCTTGCATTGAGTAAAAACAATGACCGTAAAACTTTATGTCAGCATTGAATCCACCAAACACTAATCTATTGAGATATTGTTATTTCCTAAAGGAAGTCAAAGATAAGGATTTGTCACCAATTTTCTTGATTGATCTTCAAATGCTTTTGAAACCTCTTCCAATTTATAACAATTTACCAAAAAAGATTAACAGCAGCAATTTACATTTTAGAATGCGTGTTTCAAAATGGTTCCAAAACAATGAAGTAGCAATCCAAAAATTGCTTCCCATATATTTCTTTCACCTTCTTTCAAGATGAAGGAATCAAATATAAAGAAACACAATATAGAGGAGAGCTTTGAAGGGATAAGATGTAATAAAAGACACTATAATCTATCTAGAGGTACACTTTTTACATGATTAGTTCGAAGAATAAGAGACAATGTTTTATTACATGTGCCATAATTGAATCCTTTAAAGAAGATCTTAACAGCGTGTCCCCATCCTATACCACCATTCCAGTTTGCCGTACTAGTTCCGGGTAATTTTGATGTAAACACTAAAAAAATGTTCTCATTAAATATCTGGTCAACTATACTTTCAGACCTAAACTCCATATTTCCTTCGGGGATTCTAATCTTTCAACCATTGTTTGTCCTGAAGAGTGATACACAATTATCTTACCTAGACGTCCCACTAATTCAAGAAAAATACATGGAGACCGCCTTTCAGAATATTAAATACTGAAAAATTGATTCAACATATTCTACAACCATTTCTCAAGCTAAATTTTGAAGTTCAATTTCTGAAACACATCTATGGCATGATCACATTAATCAAGCATCCAAATTTGTCCCCTCTCATGGCAAGACGGGAATGATTCATTGCATCCCTCCCAGCGTAATATCCCTGTCATTTTCCACCCGTTATTCCAAATAACAATCTTCCTTACTACGAACCTACCCCAAATCACACACCACCAGAAAGATATAATTGATCACGGGGACAGAGCTATCTGCTATCAACCTAAATTCCCGTAAACAGTGAAAAACGTTGGGTACAATAAGCGTTACAATTTGAGGTGTGTTGCCTCAAATAATTCCATTCTTCACGAGCGCTTCCCTTCTATCGAAGAAGATAATCAGAGGATCAGATTAGCCTCTGATTAGACCAATTATATTTGAGGTAAATGGGCAAGTTAAGACACCGTGATTGGAGTAGAAAAAAGTAATGGAATCGTGAAGAGTACATAAGAAACTCAGAACAAGACGAAGACAAAGAAAGGAGATGGAAAGATGCTTACCCTGGGATCTTGTCAACCTCAAATTCAACGCCATCTCTGGCCAAGACAAACATCTCGTTGGTAAAAGGAACGGGTATCCCATTAGGAAACAGTTGAGGATTCAAGGCCATCTCGACACTGACGGAATTTGAATTGCCCTGACCAATACGCAATAACGGAGATCGAAACGCTACGAATCGAAGCTTCTTCGCTATAAAAATCTTAACCGATACCGATAGAGCCTAGAGACAAGCATGCGTCTTCCTCAAAAGGACTCGGTCCTCTTCCAAACGGAACCGCATGCGTGTTCCACCGCCTTCTCGATTCCCAACTGGTATTTGTAAAACAGTAAGTCTAGGATTCGGATTCCCGAAATTTACCCGAAATCTTAAGTGACATCCACGGTCTTCTTTTAAAATTATTTAATGTTAAATCTCTCATTTTTTTTATGTTTAATTTTATTTTCTCTTTTTTTTAGATAATCAAATCATCTTTTTTTTATTTAAATTAATATTATATTATTATCAAAAAAATTAAATATTAAATTTATATTACTTTCAAATTATCTTATTGTAAATAATGAGATTAAAAGTTAAATTGTCTTATTATAAATAATGAGATTAAAAATTAGATTTAACTAATTAATTAAAATATTACATTA
>JAOTRH010054726.1:0-19072 GCA_034768845.1 Heliamphora exappendiculata
AAAATAGTGAAAATAACGTTTCAATGGTGAAAACACTGTTAAAACAGTATTTTCTGTTAACGAAAAATTAATTTTAATTTAATTTTTATAATTTTTAAAAAATAAAAATGTGAAATAATATTTGAAAAAATAAAAAAAATAACAGTGATATAATTTTTAAATAGAAAAAACGTAAGTGTAATATAAAAACAAAAAACAAAAAAAAAGAGAAAAAAAAAAAGAGGTGTTTAACAACAAAATGAAACGAAGCCTCAGATATATATATATATATATATAATTTGAGAACAGCCCCATGCAGAGGAATTTTTTTTTTCTTCCCATCATTAAGCTTCAACGCCTGAGAGGAGAAAAGGAACGAAGAAGAAGGGCGACGGTCGCCGCACCCACACCAACCACCCACCGCCGCCATCGACGCCCGCGACACCGCACCACCTTCGACGGCGACGGCGCCCCCTCTTCTCCGGCGGACTCTTCTCCCTCTCGCACTCGGTCTTGCTCTCTCTCTCTCTCTCCCCCTCTTACAATACCGCCACCCACATCACCACCGCACTGCACCACCACCACACCGCGGCAATGCCGCCATACACCGCCACCACACCATGCCGCCGCCACCACCACCACTACCACCCGCACCACCCCTTACCACCGGTAACCTCCATGCATGCCGACTGTTCACCAACCCACGCCTTGATTAAGACCCACGGGGTGTTGCTTTGGATTACTGTGTGTGTGTGTGTGTGTGTGTGTGTGTGTTTGTTGTGTGTGAGTATTGGGTTCACAGTTGTGTATGTGTGGCCTGTAATGAAATTGCATGGGTGTGTGTATATTGAATACTGTGTGTGTTGTGATTGTGTAATGAAATTGCGTAGGTGCGTGTATATTGAATACTGTGTGTGGTGATTGTGTGGGTGAGTGTTTTGTTTGGAAGCTCCACTGTGTGTGTTTTTTGCTTATTTTTTTAAAAAGCTCCTTGGTTGTTTAAATTAAAATGCCAACAATAATCAAGAGAATTTCAATTTAAACATTAGAAATTTAAAATAAAGAACTCTATTCTTTAAATTAAAAGAATTTTTTTGTAAATTTTAGTTAAACCAAATTTTTAACTAAATTAGGTATTTTAATATAAGTTTAAAAATTTATGTTTTAGAAAAATATGAGATTTACTAAATAAAATTTACAAACTACGGGTATTATACTAAAATTAGTATTTTTCGTTGTTTTTTTTATCATAAAATGAAAGCTAGGATTTGAAGCCTAAGATTATACCTTTTGAAAATAATATTTCTAAAATTATAAATTAACAGTTTTCGTTAGTATTATGAGTTTCAATTAGTTCGATAAGATTTTTTATTTATTTTGTGTTTGTCTAGATTGGGAATTCTTGGATAAAGATTAATCGACTGAGTTTTAACAAAGTCGGCACTAAGGTTTTGTCACCTGAGAATTAAAAAATTGGAATCGGGAGCGAAGAAATAATTTTGTGACGCTTGAGTCAAAATGAGAGTGCTTAATATTATTTTAAACTGAGATGCATGAATAGTGCTTTAAACTTGTTTTATATATATGTTTTGAACAAATATGTCAAAATGCATAGTATTACTTTGAACCATGATGCAAAAATTATGCTTTAAAAATATTTTATTGTTTATGTTTCGAATCATGTGATCTTGTGATGGCACAATTTTTATACTATGGTGTTTTAAAAGTGTTATCCATATCTTTGAAAGGAATCCCACCTGTTTTACATAAATTATATTTTGAATCATGAGTTTTTGTTTAATGTTAGCATGAGACGTGTTTTGAAAACATTATTAGTTCAAGTATGCTATTTCACATTGTTGGAAGAGATATGCGTATATAAGGTGAACGATGTTAATAATATACCTTGGTATGAAATGTTTGGCCTGTGTAGGTGTAGTCGATATTTCTTAAAAAAATTGCCTTGTATGGGTGTAATCTCCTTGAAATGTTTTCCTTATGTGAGTGTAGTCTTTCTTAAAGAAATTGTCTTGTGTGGGGATGTAGTCTCCCTAAAATGTTTGTCTTGTGTGGACGTAATTTTTCTTTTTTTAGAAGTATTTGCCATGTGTGGGTGTAATTTTTTTTTTTAATAAATTGCCCTACGTGGGTGTAGTCTCCCTGAGATAATTTTTCCTATGGTCACTTCAAGGTGTTTGCATTGTGATGGTGAAGTCCTGTTATGAGAAATGATAATTTGTTGCTATTAAGCCTTAATTTGAAAACTGATAACGTGTTGTGGCCGTTAAACTTTAAAAATATCGTTATGAAATAAGAAATGTCAGTTATATATGGCTATTAAGTCATATTATATGATAATTGATTTGAATGCACTTTGTGTTATAAAATTTAACTAGAAAAAGGGTTAAAATGTATTGTGGAGGGTAAGCTATATATATTTTTTATTCATGACAAGAAAGATATTTATAGATTTTGAGATAAATGGAGCTTCTGCAGCATTAGTCATGATGTGATAAATCATTTTTTTATGTGCTCAGTATGTATTCTTAACCTGAGTATTTTTGTTTTATCTTGTTCATTGTAATATTAAGTACACTCTCCTGTAACCTTATGTAATTGCAGATAGTGGGAACAACTAGATGTTGATCCACTACAGTCGTCAGTGTATAGGTCTGAGCTCGGAGTCAGATGCTATCTTTAAGTAAAATATTAGAAAATATGAGGTTTTTGTATAGTGTATGAATGACATATCCATACTGTGTATAATACTCTTGTTTTTATATATAAATTATTCTAGTCTTGACTCATATAGATACTCTTTGACAGCTTTAAGTCATATCAATTTTTGATTTTTTTTTGTCCCTGAAAAGTCTAAAAAAATAATCAATAAACACATTCTCCATCTCCTTGCTAGAGTTCTTCCACTGTCCTCTGTCATCTTCCACTCCTACTATCCTATTTTTCTTGCTTCTATGCGTTGTTTTTGCATGGAAAAAGGCAGTATTTCTATCACCTAGCTTCAGCCAATTAGCTCTTCCTTTTTATGCCCACATGCTTTCTTCTCTATCCAACCATTTCTCTAGCTCAACCTTTAACTTCTTCTCCTGCTTGATGCTCTCTATTGTTGGAATTTAGGACTTTAATCTTCTAATTGTCTCTGAGGCAAGTTTGATCCTTTTCTGTATATGCCCAAAATGATTCCAATTCGACCTCATCAACGCTATACTTGTTGCTTCAATTCGGTTTTTTTTTTTTTTGTATCTGCGAGTCCTTCTCTTGTGTGATTTCCCTTCCAACTCAATTCAATAACTTTTGCACTTTCCTTTAAATCCAGCCACATTTGTTCAAATCTATATATCCTATTCCTTTTGATATCCTATTCCAAGCACTATAATCGGGAGATGATCCGAGCAACTACTTATTAAGATTTGTACTTCAGCATTCGGATACATTCTTTTCCATCTTGTGTTGACAACAACTTTGTCAAGTTTCTCTATCTCCAAGTTTCTACCTTCCCTTCCATTACACGATGTGAAGATTTGCCCAAACAGCCCAATGTCTTGTAAATTGCTATCACTTAATGCATTCCTGAACGCCTCCATTTGCCATGATGTTTTTGTCTCCTGCCCATAATACTCATCCTCTTATAATATTTCATTGAAATCCATGGGTAACTCGATTCCTTACTTCTCGCTGTAATCAGATTACCATAGAGACTTGTCAGGCGCCAATTGCATTTCCCATCAGCTCCTTGCACGATTGCATCAATATGGCCATTAGAGTAGCTCTGTATGCTCAAGCCAACATCATTCCATAGTAGTCCCAAACCTCCAGCAAGCCCTTGCCTTTCGACCCAAAAGGCGTTTCTCATATCCAAACGCATTCTGGTTAAGTCCCACCGGTGACGCGGTAGCTTGGTTTCCATGAGAAATACTAATTTGGAATCTTCTTCCTTCAGAATTCTCTGAACATATCAAATTGTTTGGGGTTCCCAAGTCCCCAACAATTCTAGCTTAGGGTTTTCATTGGTCTCGACGGGGCTGGTCACCAGCCGCCGCCGCTCTTTGTCTTGAGTTGTGTTCGAAACTAGGGCTCTCATATCGTTTGTTTCTTGGGTTGGGTAAATTGATGTCCTCTGAGCTGCCGTCTCTAAAATTAGATTCATAATTCCTCTTCCTCCCTTCGTTGCTTTTCAATTTCGTCGTCAATTGGTTAGTTGGTTGTGCGAGTGTCTTCCATTTCTTTGCCCTGGATTAACTCTCTCCTTTGGTTGTGTCTCTTTCACATCAGACTTGGGAGTTGTCTTCCCTCCCGCTATCAACACTGATGGCCCCCTGTTCTGTGGAATCAATTCGGGCTGGTGCTTCTGTGGGTTCTACCCCAATGGGACCTCAACCAAAACCTCGAAGCTTTGGCTCATTTGTTCGGTTGAGTGGTTTTCCTTGTAATCCGAATTTGCGATCCAGCCCGTAATATCCGTTCCTCAAAAGGAATGTAGAATTTCCATTAGGGATACTCGCCGGTTGGATTAGGGCAATTGGAAGAAAATTTTTCAATCGGATTAGGACAATTGGAAGAAATTTTTTCAATCAACTCAAGCTTTGGTGAGTGATTATTTTTTTAACTTACGACTAATTTACTAATCATCAAAACTAATGGGTTGGACGATATTTTTTTAACAATTTTAACTCGCAATTTAAACGATTTGACCGATTAAAAAATTAAAAAAATTTAGTATTATTTTCTTAAAATTTATTTCTAAAATATAAAAACATATTACAATTTTTAAAAAAATCATATTTAATACGTTAAGCAAAACACTAATTAAAAATAATAAAAATAATTCAATAATAATAACATATTTAAATATTTATAACAATAATATTTATATTACATGCTTATTAAAAAAATATTCATAATATATAAAACAGTAATTAAAATAATAAGTATTTTAATTTATTTTTTAAGAATTATAAGAAATTATATATATATATAATTCGTTGTACGAAAAAATATAATAATTAATATTTAATATATATTTTAGACGAGTTGCAAAATATAACTCATAATTAATATAATTTATTTATTTATTTTATTTAAGTCACACAGTTTAATTCACTTACTTGCACAATTGAGACGAATTAAATTAAGTTGAGTTGAACTGTCGAGTAAAAACAGTTTAGCTGACGTACCGTAATTTTCATCCGTTACTTGATTTGGTTTGCTATAAGTCTTTTTTCATTTCTTTTGATGATTATTCTCGATTCGTGTTTCTTGGGGGCGGGGTCCTTGCTGTGCGTTAAGAGCAGCAGGGTTTGCTGCGCGTTAAAACGGTCCCGTTTTGTGCCAAATGGCTTTCTTAAATTATACGTGAAACGGTGGCGTTTTGTGCTAAAATGGCTTGTCCACTTGGATTGATATCACCAAATTAAAAAGTAATTTAAAGAAAATATGTATAAAAATAAATGGCTACTGTGCTGATGATAAATTTGAATAAAATTAAATTATTTTATTTACATAAATTTTGGATTTAAAAGTATTTAAATACACTTAACATTAATAAAAAAAATTATACACATCTGTAACGATTATACACATCTCAAACACACTAACATAATAAAAATTTTTAATAAAATAAAAATTATGAACACTCCATGTTTGACCAAATGTTATCCCATCAATTACATTTTAAATTTGTGGAGGCCGTTACGAATTACTAAAAAAATTATAAAAACGATCATCATGGATGAATGATTTAATTGTTTTGAGAGAGTGCTTTTTTTGATCAAATACTATTTTCTAGATAAAAAAAAAAAGAATACGAGATTTTATATAAAAATAAAAAACACTAATAAAAATAGTATACAAACATAAAAATATTACATACCTAAAATTCTAAGTTAAATGATATTTGAGAACAACTATCGAAAGTAGTCAAACAATTTTATGCAAACAACATATTATCTATTTTGACACATAAATCTATAATAATATTATTCATCAATTAATATGTAACTTTACATTCATATAAATGAGATACTAATTTTATCAGTTTAGAACCAAAAAAAAATTTGATACACAAATCTATAATAATGGCGTCCATCATAAAATCTACACAAGTTATAATTCCCACAATATAACAGTATAACAGAATGTACGTCAAACTGAATATGGCCACCACAATAATAATACATTTTTTAATTATAAAAACAACAAAAGTTCAAATAAAAAGATGTCAGCTTTTTAAACTCCACAATTCTTTTAAAAGCAAACCTTTTAATTTCTTTAATAAAAAAATGTACATAACAATAATATATTTTTTAATATAATAATAAAACAAATAAAAAATTATCGAAAAAAAAAATCAAAATACCAGTTATTGGGGGGCCAAATATCCAGCCGGGTTTCCGTCGCAGGCGTTTCCGCCGTTGAAGGCGAGGGCGATGGGGCGGCGTTGAAGGCGAGGGCGGTGGGGCGGCCTGTGATGAGGCGGCGTTGTGATGCCCTCTCAATTTGCTCTCAGGATCTAATGTCTGATTCCTGAAATTGATACAGCTGGGACTTTGTCCAGAAGAGGAGGGATGAGAGGCAAAGCGGGTTCAGTTTTGCTGCGCCTCCGAAAATGGTGTTTTTAATTCTAGGGTTTATTTTGGGAGGGATGAGAGGCAAACGACGTAGTTTTAAAGCATAATTTAATAAAGTTATTTTGGCACAAAACGGGGCCGTTTTAACGCGCAGCAAACCCTGCTACCCCTTACCCGTGCTTCTTCGAAACTCTCTGGTTTTTTATTTATTTAATTTATTTTTGTTGTTTTCCTTCTCTGTGATTGCCGCCGTTGAATCCGTCGGACCGTGTCCGGATTTGTTGCAGCTCATACGTTTTCCGCCGGAGCTCCCTGGTTCTTCTTCTTCTTCTTCGTTGTTCCCCGTTTCACTCTCTTCACTGCTCTTGGCGCCCTTATCTTCTTTCGATCCCCTGCGAAATAGGTCATTATCTTAGAGGGGCCATAATCTAGTAAAATTCCTGATTTAATGTAGTTTGTTAGAATAAAATATTTCGGAAATTACTCGAACTCAAAACAAGTCCGATCTCAGCCTGAAAGTGTTTCGATAACTGGAGTACACTGAAAAGGCACAAGCTTGAAATTCTAATCTAGGTAGAATAGAACGAAGACGAATTGTATCGAATCAAGTACATCTTGTCACAACAAACAATGACTGAGGGAAACTGTTTGGAGTTATTGAACCAGTTGGAGGATATATTGGACTCTGACCCTCTAATGTAGGTCTTCTTCTTCTTCTTCCTCTTCTTCTTCTATATTGGACTCTGACCCTCTAATAATAATAATAATAATAATAATAATAATAATAATAATATTATTATTATTATTATTATTATTATTATTATTATTATTATTATTATAGGTCTTTGTGTTTATATATGTTCTGATGTTCATACCCATATATGTATGCACGTTGTAGATTTTCCTGATTGTTGAGTTCTGAAGTCAAGAATTTAGCCTTTGTTTGGATTTAGAGGTTTGGATTGAGTGGCTAGGAAGATGGGAAAAACGAAGGATTTAGAAGGAAAAAGTTAGTTATTTTATGTTTGTATTATATGTAAGGAGTCAGAGGGAAGAGTATGGAGGTGTTGAAGAGCGTATAAGTATTGTAAGCACTTCATTTCCCTTCCATTCCCCTCCAAAATTGGGAGCCAAATGCGGGGAAGTGAATTATTTGTCATACAATATATATATATTTCAATATATAATATACCCATCTACTTATTTTTTAAAATTTTATATATCAATTTATCTATTCCGTGTCCCTTTATGTTTATTTCTAACCAAACAAAAGAAAAAAAAAATACTTCCTCCAGCTTCTCATTTGCCTATCTTTTATTTTACTTCTATTAAAAGGAGAATGCAAAAGAAAGATCAGTAGACGTTGGATAATAGACCTCGGCTAATATGTAAATAATGCATTGATATATGTGCTAAGTGTATTGATATCTATAGCAGCATTACGTTCATCCTAACACTCACCCTCAATGATATTAAAACTTTTTTTTGTCTCGAGGTGTTTATTAACCAGCACCCATTGGACTTCCACTAGCAGGACTGTTATTGAAGGGGAACATCACACGTGCCGTGAACATATAAAGCCTGCTCATGTTCTTTAATCCTAATTATTTCATGACATTACATTTTTACAATTATTTTAATGCTACTAACCGTTAAAGATCTGTGAGGACAATGAAGGAAGGAAAAAATCTACTCCATCACCCACTTTTTCTATTGTTTCTTCTTTTTCATTAATAATCTTGCACATTATGTGTGCCTTTACTTCTAGTTTATATATACAAGAAGGTGATAGTTATATATGTGAGTGCAAGTACTAGTTATGTGAGACAAAATAAATAAGTGAAGAAGTTAATACATAAGCGAGAAGTTATGATCCAAATACTTAGTAGTTGGAAGATGTCAAAATGCATCAATTTACATAAATGTCCTTACAATTAAGATGAAAGAGAAGTTATACAACTGTCAAAACTAAATTTTATGTGGTTCATTTTGGAATAAAAGAATTGATAGAACTTCGCTTGGGGGGAGACATCAAATTGTTGTTCTCCTTCTATGTAATAATAAAGATAAATGTACATATTCATGTGGAGATATTCCTATACATAAATGCATATCTGTACTTGTATATTATATTGAACACCCATTGTGAACCCAACAGTGAAGCCATGCCACGTTTTCGTAATCCCTACACACTGTTTTACCTAGAATTTTCTTTTTCTTTCTTCCCTCTTTATCTCTTTATTACTTTGCAACTTTAATTCAAAGGATTGCCGTTTGACTTACCTTCTATTATTTTCCCTTATATTATTTTCCCTTCTATTATTTTCCCTTGTTGATTCACCCAGTCTCTTGCAATAAGTTAACTATTGTGCACGTAAGGCATGTGCTATGAAGTCTATTTTTGTTTATATGTCCAAACAAAACATTTTTACTATGGTTCAATATTTGTTTTGCCTATTTAAGCTAATAAAAACATTCAGGAACTACACGTTTTTAGCTGAATTTGAAACATTTTTTGTTTACTTCAATATTTTGAATTATTCAGCATATCTTTTCTGTACAGTGGGGACCACTAACTAATACCAATCTAATCTAAGAGAAAAGAATTGTCCTTTCTGTATATTTCCCCTTTTTTTGTTTGGTAGTGAGATAAAATCGATTGAGTTTTGAACATGCATGTCTTTTGAAGTTGAACGTCTTGCCCAAGGATTTTTCGTTGTCCACACTCGTGTTAAATCTTTGATAAAAAATTACTTGTTCTCTAGTTATGTCTTTGTTGTATCCCTTTATCCCGAAGTATGATGACGGAACTTGTAAGTTTCATACACATTAATTGTTGTAGGTTTCTCACCATCTATTATAAGAATGGTTTTTAGCTATTAATATGGCAGTGTTTGTTTTCTTTCTTTTTTCCCTCTTCATTTCTCTTGTTCTTTACATTTTCAATAGTTCTTGCTTATATATATATATATATATATATAAAATATTTATTTTAACCTATTATTTGGTTTAAATGTCATGGGGGTTGTTTATTTCCTGTTGTCCTACAAATTTTCATTAACTTTTAGTTTGCTAGTGTCCAATTCTTTGCCATACAAAGGAGTAACTATTTATTTCTCTTGTTTAACCCTCTTTTTGATTGTTTCAATTTAAACCATTTGATCAGCTGTTTGATTTTAGATCATGTCTATGTAATAGCAATCACTTACCAAAGCCTTGAGTTGCATCCCCTTGAATCATATCTTTGTTGGTATGCACTTTTTTTTTGTCTTCGTCTTTTGAGAAGTTATTCTATATATTCTATAATGTTGATAAAAAAATATAGCTACTACCACGATGTTAGCCTAATGTAGATTTTCTTGTGTGGCTGTGCTGGTTTTCCTCTGTTGAATAGCGGTTTCCTCCAAATTGGCAAATTCTTAGTCGGGAAATTTTCAAGTTAATTCTTTATTAATTATTGGGCAATGTACCAAAAAATCCATCCACATGTTATTCATATTCTTCCCATGCTATATTATTTCAAATCTCAATCAACTTGTGCTTTGCTAGTAGATGTAAGTCAACTTCAAGAAACTTGGCTTGATGTTGCTTACAATTAGGTTTTGGTGGGTTTATGTTAGGTTTGGATTTTACAGTTAGGGTTTTCAAATATAGAAGATAAGTTATATGGTTCATAAATGGAAAATAACTAAAGTTGGTTTGTGTTTGAAAAGTATCAGCTTGCTTGATTTTAAAAGTTGAGGCTATTTGAGGGCGAAATGAATAGTAATTTAAGGTTTTAATGGTTAAATTGAAGCCCAATTAGCTACGAAGGGTTTGGGATCAATTTAAGCTTTGATTTGGTTGAGTTTTGGGGCTGAATTGTTCAATTTGTTTTTGTGTTGCAAACACTACCATGAAAATAGTAGTTAGGTGTTCTCGATGACGATGACGAGGACGATGAGAGAAAGATTTTCATCACCCTTGGGAGGGTTATGCAAGTTCAAATACACACAGTTTCACAATTCTTATAAATTATACCCATAATTTTATATATATATATATATATAACATTTTGATTGGCTAGTTTTCCTATTCTACTAGTTCAAGGGCTCTAAAATTTGGATACTAAGATATTTAGACCAACTGGAATACTCTCACCATAATAGAGATTAGAATATGATCTAACAACAACATCTGAGCTTAATATGACCTACTAGTGAGCCTTATTGGGACATCACATGGCACATCAGTTAGGTAAGAAAAGTTTGTGCTATATAAGCGAGTTCACATCCTTTTCTAGTAATAATGCATTTAAATGCGTGAGGTCCTAGCTCAAAGTGGACAATGTCATTGTGGTTTGGGATGAGGATGCTACAATTGGTACCAGAGCGGAACCGACATTATGGAGTGTGAACTAGAGTATGTACGAGCCAACCCTTCAATCTTACATGTGGGAACAAATTGTGCAAAACTAAGTCTTATACATCACGTGCCACATGTGTGCCCTTATTGGGGTATATGCAACATCTTGTCCCTTATTGACAAGGTAAAAGAGTTCCCAAGTTATATAAGTGAGTACGCATTCCAAGTTTTAAATATCGTCGTTACGTATCGTATTGGCTAATATGCATCGGAATTGTGGGTCTTCGATACCGATATTCATCAATGTACGCCCGTTATTATCTAATATCAGCCGATACACGATCGTATCATCAATACGGATGCATCTTCCGATACTGCGATTAAGATAAAGAATCCTCCCCAAAATGGATACTATCTTTACAGTTCAAGATTTGGATCTTACACTTGCAACTAGAATACTTCTACCTACTTAAACATAATATAAGATCGTCATATGTTCTAAAGAGAATTTATGATCCCAAGCAAGTTCATAATTCAAAGCACGCTCCATGCAAAATTCCAAATTTGTCACCCTCTCCCTCCCCCCCCCCAAAAAAAAAAATGTTTGGTATCAACCTTTTCATTGATCCTTTGTGGGAAATTTGCAATTTGGCTTATTTTGATTATATGGGAAACTTTTCGTATGAGATTTTGATAAGCCTCTTCGCCATTTTGTTATTCCATTTTCTCGGTTATATCTTATGTATTCCAGTTATATCCAGTGATGAAGTGGGGTTTATTCATCCATCCCAGTTTGTCGCACTCAATGAAGAGGCTGGTGGTCCCCTCCTCACTTCTGTTGGGACTACGCTTCAGTCAAAAAATGGAGTCTTGGGATCAAGAGTATCAGAAGTTAATTCTTCAGAAATGGTTTTCTGGTACAGAGATCATAAGTTAGGCATCTCAACTCAGGTTCTTCTTCCACTGTATAATGCAGCAAAACATGCATTTATGGCTGCTCTTGAAAGATATAAGACACATAGCAATGTATCTATGAATAAAGATGCATCTGGACGCAGAAACATGTCAATCCGCTTTTCATCTTCCCTTGACATCCTTGAAAGTGAAGTCATGAAGAATAGCAGGGCTCTTTTGTTGCTAAGCTGTGATTTTGGCACTGCTTGGAATGCCAGGTTATTCACCTTTATAGTTCATGCTGATACCTTTATTTTATTGTCATTTGTATTGAATGATGCTAACTTAATTTGTTGGAAGTTTGATGGGAACCGTCTTGAAATGCTGGTGAAATGTGTTTCATTTCCTCTTCTAGTTGACTTCTGCAAGATGCTAATAGTACTGTCTATAGTTTAAGATGCTATTAGTACTGTCTATAGTTTAACTTTCTGGTAATCGGACTATATATCATTGTGCTTGAGAGTTGAGACTTACTATCCATATCCAATGATCCTTGATTCTCTTAGTTATTTATTCAGTTGTTATTTCCTACTGGACTCGGCATTCCTAAAAAATCAAATCACCATTAGGACGCATTATTGCAGATCTTTCGAAGTTTAAGAGGATCAAGGTAAATATTTTTGAATTATAGAAAATGACGAGGACATTATTGTATGTGGAACAGTGATATTTCCATCTGTGTACTGTTTTAAATATCTTTTCCTGCTACCTTGTAAAAGGTTGATGGCTGCTTGCTTTGGTTGATAGTTCACAGAGTTGTTCAGCTCAGGGGTACTTAAGAGATCCTTGCTGCAAGGGCCATAAGTTTCTCTCTTTTGCTGTTTGGTAAAAAAGCAGTTGCTTTCTCTCTTAATCATTCAATTTAATTGGGAAGTACTGTAGTAGAGATCTTTACTCCTCAACAAACTTCTGGAGAAGAAAATGATGGAAGAGTTTCTCTATTTGATTTAAAGGTTGTACTTTATTTCTATTTTTTGGGTTCACTAAGTTGAAGTTCAACTCTTATACGAATATCTTATTTTGGGGGCCCGACCCATCTCAGAAGAATTGTGGATTAAATGAATTTTTTCTAAGGTTTAGTCCATGGAGCAGAGGCAATGTATGGAAAATTTTGACCCCTTTTTTTAAAATTTATTTATGACCTGGTTGTGGGTCTTTATATTTATTGCTTCAGTCAGGGTTTGGTATTCTTGTAACTTATACTGCCTTTTATCATAGTAAAAGTCGCCGCAACTCCATGGATGTAGCCCTAGTTTTGGGTGAATCACATAAATCGTATTTTTCGTGTGTGTGATTGTGTGATTCTTGTTGGTTGTGTTTGTTTTCTGCCATAACATATTTGAGATAGCTGCTCAAAAGGATGATCACCGTGCCATGGGCACTTGACTTCTTGTTCTAATATTCATAAATTCTGGTCTTTCCCACACAACACAAAAGGCTCTAGTAGAAGTTTTATGGTTACTCACTTTCAGATGGAATTCTTGCACGCAATCTGGATGAACGGCCCCATGGAGCTTGTATAGCCTCGATTTTAGTTGCATGACTCTTGGCCCTTGTGCTTGAACGATGTTTTCTTGTCTTTTAGGATATGATTGTATGGAATTTGCTTTTGATCTATAACCCAGTATCGTCATGACACCTTGTTATCTGTTTTATGTTCTATGCAGGAAACTTGTTTTGTCAAATAAACAAGATTTTCACATATTTGTGGACGAACTCTATTTATCGGCATTAGTTCTTTCATATGCACCAAAAAGTGAACGATCTTGGAGCCATAGGTACTGTAATTTATTTAAGCAGAGTTACTTTTGGACTTTTGTATGCATGCACTGATGCAAGTATTTGTTATTAGTAGTGAAGGGAAAAAGACTATCAAGACAAAATAAGGCTATTTGTTGATGTTCTTGATGTGATACACTAATTTATGTATGGTTTGATCTGCTGTATGACTGTACTCTCGTATATACACATGCTTATGCATGTGTATGTATGCATTCGATGCCTGTTGACTCTATTCAGATAGACATTTTTTCCATGGTTATTAAACCCTTCTTATTAATGTCAATTGTTGATAGGCGCTGGGTTATCAAGATGATTGCTGGAAAGTGTTCAAATCTGCAAGAGATTGTGGAAAAAGAATCTGAATTAGTGAAAAAAATAGCTGAGGTTAATTTCAGTTCAGAAACTGTTTGCATTTGATTTTTAAATTAGCTAGGTTTGTACTTATTTTACATTTTTAAAATTTTTATTATGTGATCACATTTAGGATCCTAAATGTGGTTCAACTCTTTCCCATTGTTTCATTAAAATAATATTTAGCTTCCTGCACTCCTACATTTGGCATCAGTTCTGTACTTCATGATTCTACATATCTTTTAGAACTAAATTTGAATCTGGTGGTTGTAGAGCGGAGGCAGCTCATATAATTTTCTCAGAGAACAGAGTATATGTAACCACTCTTTGAGTTGGATTATTGTTTGCTCGGGGAAGCCATTGCTTGGGAGTGGCTATTGAATAGATTTCACTCGTTTTTTGTTTGTGGTCATGTAACCACAGTACCGTGTCCAGTCCATCTTTCCTATGATGAACACACCTGCACAAACAACCTTGCCAACTTTGTTGGAGAGACAAAGAAAATATCCAAATAATTACAATGAGGGGTGGTGTTGTACCAGGATGCTTAGATCTAGCTGGCTTGCATGGCTGTTCTGAAATTCTCTGGAGTTTAAGAGACAGATGCATCAAGGGTACCATGTGGATTATTTTGCATCTTAGAGTTCATTTTCTGTTCAATGTTAATACACAGAACATGTGGAGTATGGTGGTCCCGACTTCTTGTTTTGATCATATGATCTGATGCTTATGTCTATGCTTTTTAATTCTTATAGTATGCTTTTAAATTCTTATTGTATAATTATGCTAATTATTCAAATTGAAAGGAAAGATAGTTTCAGTATTAGTAAATTGCTTGGCTTTAATCCCTAGTCACGTTTCTATGCATTATCTGCTATAATGGCTTCAATGGGGCCACAATAAAGGCTTTTTACTAATCTGGTTCTCACTTTTCTTTGCAGAAGTCCAAAATGAATTATCGTGCATGGAACCATTGCTGCTGGTTAGTTTCATACATGTCAGGAGGACAGGTCAAATTCTATACTTTACATATTTTACAAGCATTATGAAACCGTTGCAATGCCTTCCTGTATATTATTTGTGCTCCACTGATTCTGAAGTGTGCACAGAAAATATTTATCTAAGGAAGTTGTTGTATGTTGGCTTTCATTTTATTAGAACTATTTTACTCCAATTTTTTTTCTTTTTTTGATACATAGGAAAAGAAAAAACACTTCACTCTCAGAAGCAACACCAGCATTAAGGAGATTAATGACAAGGGGAGGGGGCGTGATAAGAGTGACTCTGTGGTCTTGCTGGTCGGCCCCCATGTTAGCCAGCATATCAGCAATCTTGCTACCCTCACGGAGGGTATGACCCAAAGCGCAATTGGTCCTGTCCAAAAGCTTCCTGCAGTCTTCCACTAATATTTTGCGAGGGAAATGGACTAGCCCCAAAGCTCAGCCTCAAGACTGCCACAGGAAGGCAATCTACCATAAAACTCTGCGATCCAATCTCCACGTGAATCTCTAAATACATCACCGAAACCTGCTCCACCCTGATTACCTCTAGAGCAACCCATCTGTGTTTATTTTGATCCTACCTGTAGCTGGAAAAGCCAACTAATTAATCTGGGAGTCCTAGAAGGTGTGACCGAAAAAGATCAAAAGTATTAGCAATATCTAGAACATAGTTTTGGATCTTGCTAACAATCCTAGGGACATCACGCTCTAAATTACCAAAACTTCTTTGTTTCTAGAGAACCCGACATTCCAAAGAACATAATGACAAAAGTAATTGTATCCGGCCAGAGGGCACAAGCATGCCAAGTGTGTTGATTATCTGAAATGTTGGCCTGCAAGAGAGGAAAGGTAGCTCAAATGTTCCTGCTAGCAGTTTAAAACTGAAATAAATGATCCAAATCTTCGGAACCTTCTTCGCATCTAGGACAAGGATCCTCAGCTGTTAAACTACGAAGGACTCTCTGCTTGTTGGTTAGCAGCTTGCCATGGAGACAATCCACAAGAAACCTTTCAATTTTGGGGGGATTTTAAGCTTCCAAAGCCAAGACCAGTTCTCATTACCATCAAGCATAGTCAAACAGTTTATAAGAAGATTTAACATTAAAATTACCACTACTGCTAAGGACCCAACAAGGAGTATCAACATGCAAATTAAAGAGAGGCACCAACGTATTGGTGATATTAGAGATTTTTTCAACAAATGAAATGTCTGTGAGGTCAGAAATAATGCACCTTTTTGGAGTACGGATATCACTCATAGATCTCTCTCATGTGTGGATGGTTAAAAACAAGAGGTGCATTGGCACGCCACCAATCATTGCAAAGGGAAATGTTGTTTCCAGAACCAATAATTCATTTCATAGACTTATTGACAATATCCCTGGTATGCACAATGCTTTTCCAGGTATGAGATTATTTTTTGTTTAGAGGCTAATTTTGAAAAGTATGACGAGTTAGATATTTCTTGCTCAGCAGTTCAACCCAGGGAGCAAGCTTATCTCTATGAATTTTCCAACCTAGATTACAAAGTAAAGCAATGTTATTCACCTTAGATTTCCTGATGCCAAAACTTCCATGCCTTTTAGACTTACAGATGGTATCCTAGTTAGTCAAATGAATGTTCTTGGAGTTAGCAGAATTCCCCCAGAGAAAGTTTCAATTAATCTTATCTATGCTATCACAAATGCTAGAAGGTAGAAATGAGGTTTTCATAGAGTAACTGGGAATTGTGGAGGTCACCAATTGAATAAGAGTGGCTCTTGACATTAAGGACAGGGCATTAGCTTTCCAACCAGTTAGCCTTTTGTTGAGTTTATCAATGATATACTGATGATGATATTTGGCAACTCTAGAATGCATAAGAGGGACACCATGGTATTTCCCCAAGTCTGTTGTTATGGCCATACCATACTTAACTCGTTTGCAACTCTTATAGGGAGATTTAGATAAACAAAATATCTAGATTTTTGCAAGCTAATAGTTTGCCCCAAAGAATTTCAGAACATATTAAGAGTATTTAACACAACATCGCAACTAGTCACTGACTACTTTGCCCCAAAGAATTTCAGAACATATTAAGAGTATTTAACACAACATCGCAACTAGTCACTGAAAGCGTCAGCAAAGAGCATAATATCGTCAGCAAAGAGCATAATATCATCAGCAAAAAAAGGTGACTAAAGCTAGCCCCCTGTCTCGAAGATTTAATACCTTTTCAAAGACCAGTATTTACCTGATGGTTAATCAAAATGGGGAGGTTTTTCTCCATTTCAAAGAACAGAAAAGGAAGCTGGATAGACACAGTAGCAAACCAAGTCAATCCAGTTTCTATCAAATTTTAAATACAGTAGAGTATCAACAAGAAAATCCCAAGAAATCTTGTCACAGGCTACGTTAAAAACAATTTTGAAGATCATAGCACCATTTTTTCCTCTCTTTTTTTTTTTGGTTTAAAGAATGAATAAGCTTCTGGCAAATAATGATATTGTTAGTGGTCTGTTTACCGGGGACAAAAGTAGATTGACAAAGACTGATCAAAGTATCTAAAAATGCTCTCAAACTACTAACAGGAATTCTGTACAGAATTTTATAATTGACATTGCAAAGACCCAAAGGTCTGAAGTTTTTTTTATCTATTCTGGATTCTCCAACTTGGGGATGAAGGCAATAAGAGTTATATTAACTGAGGCTGGAAAGGATTTCATTTGGGAACAATAAATGATAAAATTATAAACTGACTCACCCACAATATTCCAATATTTGTGATAAACGAGAACTTGGAAACCATCTTCTCTGGGAGCTTTCAAAGCCTTAATATTCTTAGTGGCTGTCCGAACCTCATCAAAAGAAGGAAAGGAGACCATATTAGAGCTATTGCAAATACGTCTCATTTGTATTCATTTTCCCATTTCAGTCATTTTCCCTCTTCATTTTTTTTGTCTATATTCCCAATGCTTAGAGGCATTCTCATATTTGAAATCATAGTCTTTAATTGCCTTATCTGGTTCTTTTACACTATGTTCCTGCATTAGGTGCTGTCTGAATTGAATAAATCCAGAGATTGGACTCAATTGCACATTGCTGATAGCTCCTGCTTTCACTATCGCACAGTGAGGTTCTGACTATGTGACTCAAGCTTTCAATAATTACATCATGTTAGTGCATGGCTTTTATGTAAACATATAAGCATTGTTTTCGTGTGTGTGTGTGTGTGTGTGTGTGTGTATTTTGATTAGCAATGTGTGTGTGTATATATCATTCTTATTTTTTTCTGGCCTTTCATAGAATTCATTTGTTAAAGGCGTGAATTTATCCGCCTAAATTCCTGTGCAATTTCATAGAATTCACGCCTTTGACAAATGAATTCTGGTTTTCTAGCATGAGTCAAGTCTTGCAAATCCACGAGTTTTCCAGTAACTTTTGGGCCTTAGCATTATCATGGACATCCATTTTATGCTGGTGTTCTGGTAAAGGCTATTTCTAAAATTTGGCTCCTTACATCCCGTTTTACGTGGCATGGTTAATCATGCAGAAATTCAAGGATTTTATTTTATTTTTTAAAGAAGAAGCTTACAAAAATGGCCTTTGTTGAATTTGAGTAACTTTTTTCCTTTGGAATTGCAATTATACTTGGACATAAATTTGAAGAAGGGTAATATGGGAATTGTTTTTGTTTTTTTTTGTTTTATAAATAAATTTGAATGTTTGGGGTTGGATAATCTTTCAAATGTTGATGAAGTGTGGAATATGAAATGGGACGGCCACAAATCGAATATGAGATATAAAATCGGACGGAGGGCAGCTGGGAGCCCCCTTGTATTTGATGTGGAGTGTGGAGAAGAGAAATGGAAGAACTTTTGAGGACGAAGAGACGGCGATTCATAAATTGCATCTACTTTCTTACTTACATTTTTGGGTCCAAGAGAATGCTTGCAATGCGTCGGGTTTGGTAGATTTCTTGTTTTTGTTTCTTATTGTATATGCCTAAAGCGAATGCATGTGCACTGCCTTGTCACTCAAATACATTCTTATTTTACTTATAAAAAATGGGATGGAGGTTGTGGCATATGCTCCCTC
>JAOTRH010054737.1:0-19071 GCA_034768845.1 Heliamphora exappendiculata
GCACCGAGTCAAATATTGGACAGAATATACGGACTATGCATTCATTCATCACAAATATAAATATGAAACCACGAATGTAAAAACTTCTCAAATGTTTCTCATTAATATGCCAGGGATCAAGAATAAAAAACCTAAAAAGCATGGCTTTTCAGTATACATTAATATCGAGCCCTATAACTACAATGAAGGACTACAAGACAAAGATAAAGATCTTTGGCAAAGGGCTATGAATTCAGTGATGGATTCTATGTATTCTAATCAGGTCTAAAAACTTGTAGAATCACCCAAAGGTATAAAATCCATTAGATGCAAGTGAATTTACAAGAGGAAGAGAGGAGTAGACAGGAAGATTGAAACTTTCAAAGCTTGGCTTGTCGCTAAAGGGTTCACTCAGAAAGAAGGGATCGAGTATGAGAAAACATTTTCACCGGTAGCCATGCTTAAGTCGATCCAGATTCTCTTATCCATTACCGCACATTTTGATTACGAAATCTGGCAAATGAACGTCAAGACAGCTTTCCTTAAACAGAAGTCTTAACGAGTGTATCAACCAGACGGATTCATTGCAAAAGGCCATGAGCACATGTAGTGCAAGCTTAAAAGATCTATTTATGGACTTAAGCAAGCATCGAGGTCTTAGAACACTCGGTTTGATCAAGCTATAAAATATTATAGTTTTGATCAAAGTCCAGATGAGTCCTGTGTGTACAAGAAGCGTGACGGAAGCATGGTGATCTTCCTATTACTTTATGTAGACGAACTCTTAATCCTGAAGTGATTGATTGATTATGTTCAGATTCGAAAATAACGTGGGGGCATTATCTACAGTTAAAGTATGGTTATCTGGGCAGTTCGATATGAAAGACTTGTGAGAAGCCAGTCACATCCTTGGGATCAAGCATGTGCGAGATCGAAAACAAAGGATGTTGGGCTTTTCACAAACAAAGTATATCGACGTTATCTTTGCTCGTTTTAGCATACAGGATTCCAAGAAAGGGTTTCTTCCTTTTAGGTATGAAATTACTTTATCCAAGGATCAGTGTCCTAAGACACCTGATGAGATAGAGATGATGAAGGTGGTTCCTCATGCTTAGGCAGTAGAAAGCCTCACGTATGCTATGCTTTGCAATAAACCTGGCATCTCCTTTGTCATTGGCATGGTTAAAAGATATCAGTCTAACCCAGGGAAGGAGCATTGGACTGTAGTAAATAATATAATCAAGTACCTAAAAAGGACTAAGGATTATATATTAGTTTACCAGGCAGACCGTCTAGTACCTTTTGGGGTACATTGACTCAGATTTTTAGTCAGATATAGAGTTTACATCTGGAGACAACCTTGCAGATTCTTTACAAAGAGCTTACCAGTTAAGACCTTTGATAGTCATGTAGAGGGCATGTGAGTCAGATGTATAGCAGCATAGTTTTGAGTATAAGTGGGAGATTGTTATGGTTGGTATACTGAAAATCATGTTTTTAGTATTTAATTTTATTAGTTTTTCATTTTATGAGAATCTTTATGAGCAATGTATGTATATCAAATTGTGCATTTATTTAATTTTATTTGTTACGCATTTAAACACGAAAAAGATAGTTTGATAAACTAGAATCTTTAAAATAGTGTATACGAAAAGATGTTTGATTATTTCAGATCGTGTGATTTTTGAAATTAATAAATTTATTTTAATTAAATAATTTTTTATAATCCTAAAAATATTTTAAAAATCTAAGTGGGAGAGGGTATTTATTCACAGATAAATCTCGCAGTCTCCATCACCTGTTTATAGGCGATGCAACTAAACCCTGTGTATTGCCAGTAAGGCTTTCCTCCCCATCAGACAGATTAATTGCGGTATCGCCAGTAAAAACCTCATTTAGGAATAATTCTGGATAATTGTTAGTGTAGATTACTTCTCCAACTGAAGGATTCATTGCGAAGCGATTAATTTGAGATTAGGTGATGGTAAACACTTAGCTATATATAATAGTATCCTCTCTAACTGAGTCACTACTATTATATACTGGATCAAAGTTATGTCAGCTATTTAATTTTACTTGGCAAGGTCATTTGCCTAGATAGTAAAATTAAAAGGAATTGGCCTATCTGGTCTTATGAAGGATAGTAGATGTCCTCCCAATGAGACATGCTATTCTCAGGTTACTAGGCTGCTTGCGAATTAATTTTAAAATGGTAGAGGGAACCAAATTAAAATGAATTCAAAATTTTGCTCATCATAATTAATAGTTTTTTTAATTATGTGATTCTCAGGATTAAAATAGATTACAACCCACTCGCTTCACTACTCAAAGAAAATAAACTTACGGGATCAAATTCTGTTGACTAAAAATGTAACTTGGATATAGCTTTAACTACAAATGGTATTCCTTCAATACTAGGAAATGTGTTTGTTTTTTAAAAAGGTTCTTCCTCTGAGCCGAAAGGCATGAAGAAGAAAAAGATTTAGAAACAGGGAGACACGATTTCTAGGGTAGTTAGTAGGCCATGGACTGGTGTGAAAAAGCCGAAAGGCAGATGTTTTCACTATAACCAGACCCGGTACTAGAAAGAGTTTATCTAGTATTTCTCTGAAGGCAGAACAAATAGAATAATTTCTGTTCACTAGTTATGGAATCGTCTTTAGCGGTGTTATCTACTGGTACCTGGTGTGTAGATACGAAGCCACTAATCATGTCTGTAATTCATTGCAAGGGTTCTAAAAAACCCGACAACTGAGTTATGGAGAGATTTACCTATATATGGGCAATAATAAAAAGGTAACAGCAGTTGCAGTAGGAGATGTCACTCTCAATTTTGGTAGAAATTGAGTTTTAATATTGAGAGATTGTCTTTATGTACCTGCCATTAGAAGGAACTTAGTTTTCATTTCTGGATTAGCTAAAAATGGATATTTCGTTTATTTTAATAACTTTGTGGTTATTAAGGTTAATAAACGGGTTATCTGTTCTGGTACATTGGTGGATAATCTTTATATTATTACTCCAATCTCTCTTGCATTGCCACTAACTGAAATGAATAATACATCTATATTACCATATAAGAGAGTTTTCTTCTTTAATGAACCAAACGTTTCTTTAACACTTACGCTTGGGTCATATTAATCTAAAAAAGATAAACAGATTGGTAGCATATGGACCTTTCAGGTCATTGGAAGTAGAGGCACTTCCATTCTGTGAATCTTGCTTAGAGGGTAAGATGACCCAGAGGCCCTTTCCGGCCAAAGGCTATAGAGCTAAAGAACTGTTAGAGCTGGTTCATTCTGATGTGTGTGGTCCTATGACAATCCGGGCTAGAGGTGGCTTTGAGTACTTCATCAGTTTCGTTGATGACTACTTAAGGTATGAATGCATTTACCTGATGCACCGTAAGTCTAAATGCTTTGAGAAATTCAAAGAATTCAAAGCGGAGACAGACAAGCGTCTGGATAAAGGTATCAAATCACTACGATCCGACCGTGGTGGATAATACCTCTTTGGAGAGTTTAAGGACTACTTATTATCAGAGAAAATTACATCCCGGTTGACTACAACTGGCATTCCACAGCAGAATGGTGTAGCAGAAAGAAGGAATAGGACTCTTATGGAGATGGTAAGGTTAATGATGAGTTATTCAGGTTTACCACATTCGTTTTGGGGACTCGCTTTAGAGATAGCAGGTTACATTTTGAACATGGTACTTTCAAAGTCAGTACCTTATACTCCCATAGAATTGTGGATCGGGCATAAGTCTAATCTAAAACACATTCGGATTTGGGGGTGTCCAGCACATGTGCTGAAATGGAACACGGGTAAGTTGAAACCAAGAATAGAAGTCTATTTTTTGTGGGGTATCCTAAGAAAATGAAAGGTGGTCTATTTTATAATCCTAAAGATGAGAAGGTCATTGTTAGCACCAATGTCTGATTCTTGGAAGAGGATCATATTATGGGTCACAGGCACAAAAGCAAAATTAATCAGGAAAAATTGAGAGAAAATACCAGTAGAACAGAAGAGGAACCACAAGTCACTGATATTCCATTACCTCGTTGTAGTGGAAGGATTATCGGGACATGTGCAAATCTAGAACAGGGTGCTGATGCACAGGGTTCAAATTTTGCACAGCCTATTACTGCTAGTACAAATACACAGGTAGTGCCTCGTCGTAGTGGGAGGGTTGTTCATCAACCTGATCGGTATATGTTCTTAGGAGAGTCGTTTGATAGGATCCCGACAGAACTGGATACCGAGTCCTGTAACTACAATGAAGCACTAAAAGACAAAGATGTAGATATTTGGCAATGAACTATGAATTCAGAGATGGAATCTATGTATTCTAATATGGTCTGGAAACTTGTAGAACCACATGAAGGGATAAAACCTATTGGATGCAAGTGGATCTACAAGAAGAAGAGAAGAGTAGACGGGAAGGTTAAAATCTTCAAAGCTTGGGTTGTTGCTAACGGGTTCACTCAGAAAGAAGAGATCGACTATGAGAAAACCCTTTCGCCGGTAGCCATGCTTAAATCTATCCAAATTCTCTTATCCATTGCCTCTCTTTTCGATTACGAAATCTAGAAAATAGACATCAAGATAGCTTTTCTTAAGCGAAAGTCTTGACGGGTGTATCTATATGATACAACCAAACGGATTCATTGCAAAGGGCGAGGAGCACATGTAGTGCAAGCTTAAGAGATGTATTTATGGACTTAAGCTATCATCGAGGTCTTGAAACACTCGGTTTGGTCAAGCTATAAAATCTTATAATTTTGATTAAAGTCCAGATGTGTCCTGTGTGTACAAAAAGCATGACGAAAGCGTGGTGATCTTTCTAGTACTTTATGTAGATGCTATCCTGCTCATCAGAAACGATGTAGGGGCATTATCTACGGTTAAAGTAAGGTTATCTGGGCAGTTCGATATAAAGGACTTGGGAGAAGGCAGTCACATCCTTGGGATCAAGTTTGTGCAAGATCGGAAACAAAGAATGTTGGGCTTATCACAAGTAAAGTATATCGATGATATCCTTGCTTGTTTTAGCATGCTGGATTTCAAGAAAGGGTTTCTCCTTTTCAGGCATGGAATTACTTTATCCAAGGATCAGTGCCCTAAGACACCTGATGAGATAGAGAAGATGAAGGCGGTTCTTTATGCTTCGACAGTATGAAGCCTCATGTATGCTATGTTTTGCACTAAACCCGATATCTACTTTGCCGTTGGCATGGTTAGCAAATATCAGTCTAACCCAAGGCAGGAGCATTAAACTGCGGTAAAGAATATAATCAAGTATCTAAAAAAGATTGAGGATTATATGTTGATTTACCTGGCAGACAGTCTACTATATTTGGGTACATAGACTCAAATTTTTAGACTGACATAGAGCTTACATCAGGAGACAACTTTGCAGATTCTTTACAAAGAGCTTATTGACTAAGACTTTTAATAGTTATGTAGAGGACATGGGAGTCAGATGTATGGAAGCATAATTTTGAGTATAAAGTAGGAGATTGTTAAGATTGGCATACTGAAAACCTTATTTTTAATATTTTATTTTATTTTAATAAAATTAATTTTTTATTTTATGAGAATCTTTATGAGCAATGTATGTATATCATTTTTTTGTTATGCGTGGATATCCAATATTCTGTATAGTATTTAATCTGGTGTGTAGAGTACGGCTTACACACAGAAGACCAAATTTTAGGTTCTTACAGAATATAAGTTGTATGTTCATAGTTTTGATGAAAATAGACATACCATCAGTACGACAGTGGCACAGAGTTTTAGTAGGCCTGTCTTGGTTACGGAAAATAGATAATAGCATCGTCTATTGTTCCGACTCTTTGTGCCAATACACTTTGTGTGTATTGAACGGGACATTTGGGTAATTAATTTTATACTGACTATATAAATTAATTCACACCTTAAGGTTATTATGACTAGTGCTTATCCTCTTAATCTTGAAATAATTATTGATTGGCATGTATTTAATATTCATTATTTTAATTCATTAGACGATGTAATCTTATATGGGTCTATATTCCCAGTGAATTGGATAGCGGTATTATTTATATCGTAAATGTTAATTATTGACGAAATCCATGTCTCGATAGATCGGGATTGACGATACCCCCTTAAGGATACTTATAAGTTTTGACCAGGCCAAATCCTGCAGGTTGATTTAATTATCTAGCGGTCAAATAAGTTAAGCGGAATGACTTAAGGAATATTAAGATGCTAATTAAATAAAATTGTCAGTAATTAAATTAAATTGGCGGGTATCGAGAATCTTAACGTGGGGAGAAATGGTAAACATTTAATAACAGGAGCTCAATGCAAGAAGATCTTGAGATTATGGGTCAGAGTGAAATTATAGTTCTTAAGTGGTGTGAGCTGTAATTCAGTATTTTATAGAAATTATAGAAATCGCTGCATGTCATTCTATAATTGTAGAAACCTCTTGTAGGTGTCTGTGTTCCATTGGAAGTCTAACTCATAATTACTCTCTAGGTCCCTACTGTAGCCCTATATATGTACGGGTAGGCTGAACCAGTTTTGAGGATTTTTGTTATTATTATTATGATATTATTTTTGTCTTTTAAGATTTAAATATAATAGAATTTTCCGATACGAGTTCTCAGAGGATCGTAGCCCACACTACGTTCGAGGATTGCGTAAGATAATACAGTGGAAGATCTGACTGGAGTTTCAACTCGGAATTAAGTCGTAGTTGAAGACTAGATCGACAAAAGGTATTCTTCTAAATTAACTTTGGTTGCACGGATTTTATTTTAATCGTTCTACGTCAAAAGTTTTATCTGGAGCTCGTTTCGGTATTTGTCCGTCCAGTTAATTTTTTATCAAAAATTATTTTATAAAAATAATGATCTTGGCAGTATTACCTCCAACACATAAGCCTAGTCTAAAATACATTTAGATTTAGGAGTGTTCAGCACATGTGCTGAAAGAAAACGTGGGTAAGTTAGAACCGAAGATAGAAGTCTGTTTCTTTGTAGAGTATCCCAAGGGAACGAAGTGTGGTCTATTTTATAATCCTAACGATTAGAAGGTCATTGTTAGCACAAATGCCTGATTCTTAAAAGATGATTATATTATGGATCGCAGGCCCAAAAGTAATATTATTTGGGAAGAACTGAGAGAAAACACCAGTAGAACGGAAGAGGAACCACAAGTCACTGATATTCCATTATCTCGTCGTAGTGGGAGGATTATCGAGATAGATGCAAATCAAGAATAGGGTGCTGATGCATAGGGTTCAGATTCTGCACATCCTGTTACTGCTAGTACACAGACACAGGTAGTGCCTCATCGTAGTGGTAGAGTTGTTCATCAACCTAATCGGTATATGTTCTTGGAAGAGTCGTATGATAAGATCTCGACAAACTGGATACCGAGCCCTGTAATAACAATGAAGCATTACAAGACAAAGATGCAGATCTTTATCAAAAGGCTATGAATTCATAGATGAAATCTATGTATTCTAATCAGGTCTGAAAACTTGTAGAATCACCCGAAGGGATAAAATCCATTGGATGCAAGTGGATCTACAAGAAGAAGAGAGGAGTAGACGGAAAGATTGAAACCTTCGAAGCTAGGCTTGTTGCTAAAGGGTTCACTTAGAAAGAAAGGATCAACTATGAGGAAACCTTTTCATCGGTAGTCGTCCTTAAGTCTATCTGGATTCTCTTATCCATTGCCGCACATTTCAATTACGAAATTTGGCAAATGGATGTCAAGACAGCTTTTCTTAATGGAAGTCTTAACGAGTGTATCTGTATGATACAACCAGATGGATTCATTGTAAAGGGCCAATCCATTTATGAACTTAAGCTGGCATCAAGGTCTTGAAACACTCGGTTTGATCAAGCTATAAAGTCTTATGATTTTGTTCAAAGTCTAGATGAGTCCTGTGTGTACAAGAAGCATGACGGAAGCGTGTTGATCTTCCTAGTACTTTATGTAGACGATATCTTGCTAATCGAAAATGATGTGAGGGCATTATCTACAGTTAAAGTATAATTATCTGGGCAGTTCAATATAAAGGACTTGGAAAAAGCCAGTCACATCCTTTAGATCAAGCTTGTGCGAGATCAAAAATAAAGGATATTGGGCTTATCACAAACAAAATATATCGACGATATCTTTACTCGTTTTAGCATGCAGGATTCCAAGAAAGGATTTCTACCTTTCATGCATGGAATCACTATATCCAAGGATCAGTGTCCTAAAGACACCTGATGAGATAGAGAAGTTGAAGGCGGTTCCTTATGCTTTGCACTTGACCCGACATCTAATTTGTCGTTGTCATGGTTAGTAGATATCAGTCTAATCCAGGGCAAGAGTATTGGACTACGGTAAAGAATATAATCAAGTACCTAAAAAGGACTAAGGATTATATGTTAGTTTATTAGGCAGACAGTCTAGTACCTTTGGGATACACAGACTCAGATATTTAGTTAAACATAGAGCTTGCATCAGGAGACAACCTTGGAGATCCTTTACGAAGAACTTACCGGCTAACACTTTTAATAGTCATGTAGAGAACATAGGAGTCAGATGTATAACAGTATGGTTTTGAGTATAAGTGGGAGATTGTTAGGGTTGGTATACTTAAAATCATGTTTTTAGTATTTAATTTTATTTTAATAAAATTAATTTTCTATATTATGAGAATCTTTATGAGCAATGTATGCATATCATTTATTTGTTATATATGGATGTCCAATTTTTGTATAGTAATTTATATGGTGTGTAGAATACGGCTTATACACAGAAGATCAGATTTTAGATTCTTGCAGAGTATAAGTTCTATATTCACAATTTAAATGAAAATGAACATACCATTGGTACGACTGTGGCATAGAGTTTTAGTAGCCCTGTCTTAGTTACGAAAAATAGATAATAGCGTTGTTTATTGTTCCGACTCTCTGTGGCAGTACACTTAGTGTGTATTGAATGGGACATTTTGGGTAATTAATTTTATACTGACTATATAAATTAATTCACTCCCCAATGTTATTATGAATAGTGCTTATCCTTTTAATCCTAAAATAATTATTAATTTGCATATATTTAATATTCGTTGTTTTGATTCATTAGAGGGTGCGATCTTATATGGGTCTATATTTTCGGTAAGTTGGATAATAGTATTGTTTATATGACAAATATTAATTATTGATAGAATCACTACGTCCCGAAAGATCGGGATTGACGATATCCCCTTAAGGAAGCTTATAAGTTTTGACCAGGCCAAACCCTACAAGTGGATTTGATTATCTAACGGTCAAATAAGTTAAACGGAAGGGTTTTAGAAATATCAATTTGTCGACTAAATTAAATTGTCAGTATTTAAATTTAATTGGCGGTTATTGAGAATCTTAACGTGGAGAGAAATGGTAATCATTTAATAAAAGGAGCTCAATGCAAGAAGTCTTGAGATTATGGGTCAGAGTGAAATTATAGTTCTTTAGTGGTGTGAACTGTAATTCAGTATTTTATAAAAATTACAGAAATCACTGCGTCTTTTCATAATTGCAGAAATCGCTGGTAGAAATCTGTGTTTCACTGGAAGTCTTACTCATAATTACTCCACAGGTCCCTGCTGTAACTCTATATATATATGCAGGTAGGCTGGCCGAGTTTTATATGAGATATATCATATTTTTTCTTTCAAGACTAAAGATATCTGGATTCTATCGATACAAGTTCTCGATAGTCCGTAACCCACACTACGTTCGAGGATTGCGTAAGAAAATACAATAGAAGATCTGACAGGAGCATCAACTCGAAATCAAATCATAGTTGAAGAATCGATCGGCAAAAAGTATTCTTCTAAATTAACTTTGGTTGCACGGGTTTTATTTTGATCGTTCACTATCAAAAGTTCTATCTAGAGCCCGTTTTGACGTTTGCCCGTCCAGTTAATTTTTTACTGAAAATCATTTGCAAAAATAATGATCTTGGCAGTTTTGCCTCAAACACAAAACCAATTTTTGGGGCTACTTTCGACTTGTTTTTTTGACTTCCCAGGCAATTTTGATCGTGATATTCTGATATATTTTGATCCTTAAGTGATATATTTATATATCACAGTGTATCAGAGAAGCCTGATGCAATCGGGATATAGAATACTAGTTCAGAATGGGATTCTTACAATTTATCTTCAATAGGAGACTGAAACTCTTCAAGAGTTTCGATTCGATCATAAAATCGGGATATATATATTTCTTGCATTTCTATTCGTATGAACTGCGTGGATTATGTATATCTGTTTTATATTATTCTGTTAATTTAATTAATTCAAAAAATTTGATTTTAATTAAATATTTTGTAAAGAAAAATAAAATATTTTTTTTAATTAAAATTTTTAATTAAATAAAAAAATTTTAGATATTTTTTTTACAATATATCACGTTTAAAATGATTTTTTATAAAATCGAATATCTTGAAAAAATATGAAAATTAATTTTGAATTTTGAATTAATTAAATAAAAAATATTTAATCTAAATAAATTATTATTTTTAAAAAATATGTAACTAAAATAAAATAATTGAATATCTTTAAGCACTAACTTAGCTGAAAAACTAAAGAAAAAACTGTGCATTCATCGAATTATCAAATTTTATTTGTTACCCATTAAAGCACGAAAAGATAGCTTTGCAAACCAGAATTTTTGAAATCGTGTACACGGAAAGAAATTTTAAATTCTTTTAGATAGTGATTTTTAAAATTAATAAATTTATTTTAATTAGACGAATTTTTATAACCTTTAAAAATATTTTAAAAATCTTAGTATGAGAGAAAATTTATTCATAGATAAATCTCGCAGTCTCTATCATCAGTTTATCGGTGATGTAATTAAATCATGCGTGTTGGCAGTAAGGCCTTCCTCCCCATCGGACAGATTAATTGCAGTATCGCTAGTGCAAATCTCTTTTAGGGATAATTCTGGATAATTATGAATGTGGATCACTTCTCTATCTAAAGGGTTCATTGCGAAGCAATTCATTTGGGATTAGGTGATGGTTAACACTTAGTTGTAAATAATTACTATCCTTTCCATCTGAGTCACTACTATTATTTATTGGACCGAAGTTATGTTAGCTATTTAATTTTACTTGGCATGGTCAGTTGCCTATATAGTAAAATTAAAAAGAATTGGCTTGTCTAGACAAACGATGGATAGTAAATGTTCTCCTATCGAGGCATGCTATTCCCAGTGTACCAAGCTGCTGGTGAATTATTTTTTAAAATGGTAGAGGGAACCAGATTAACATAAATTCAAAGTAATACTCATCATAATTAACGGTTATTTTTAATTATATGATTCTTATGAATAAAATGGCTTTCAATTCACTCACAGTTATACTCCAAGAAAACAAACTAACATGATCAAATTTTATTGACTGAAAAAGTAAATTGGATACAGCTTTAACTACCAAGGATATTCATTCAATGCCAAGAAATGTATTTATTTCTAAAAAAGAATTTTACTCTAGGTCGAAAGGCATAAAGAAGAAAATGGTTTAAAAACAGGGTGACACGATTTATAAGGTAGTTAGTGGGCTACGAACTGATGTGAAAAAATCAAAAAGCATATGTTTTTACTACAACTAGACACGATACTAGAAAAAACTATGTCTAATTTATCTCAGTAAGCTGAACAAACAAGGTAATTTCAGTTCACTAGTTATGAAAACGTGTTTAGTGGTGTTATCTATCGGTACCTAGTGTGTAGATACGGGAGCCACTAATCATGTCTGTAATTCGTTGCAGGGGTTCCAAGGAACCCGACAATTTAGGGATAGGAAAATTTACCTGCATATGGGCGATAATACAACGATAATAGCAATTGTAGTGGGAGATGCCACTCTCAATTAGAGATTGGATTTTAATATTGAGAGATTATCTTTATGTACCTTCAATTAGAAGGAACTTAGTTTTCGTTTCTAGATTAGTTAAAGATTGATATTTTATTTATTTTAATAACTCTGTGGTTATTAAATATAATAAACGGGTTATCTGTTCTAGTATATTCATGGATGATCTTTATGTTATTACTCCAATTTGTCCTATACTGCAACTAACTAAATTAAATAACATATCTAATTTACCATATAAGAGAAAGTTTTCTTTTTTAATGAAAAAAATATTTCTTTGGCACTTAGGCTTGGATTATATTAATCTAAAAAGAAAAAATAAACTAATAAAAAATAGACTTCTGATTTTATTGAAAGTGGAGGCACTTCTAGTCTGTGAATCCTGCTAGAGGGTAAGATGACCAATATGCCCTTTTCGGCCAAAGGCTATAGAGTTAAAGAAACGTTGAAATTGATTCATTATGATATATGTGGTCTTATGACAATCTGGATAGAGGTGGCTTTGAGTATTTCATCAGTTTTATTGATGACTACTCAAGCTATGGATACATTTATCTAATGTACCGTAAGTTTGAATATTTTGTAAAATTCAAAGAATTCAAGACGAGGGTAGAGAAGTGTCTGGGTAAAAATATCAAATCACTATAATCTGGCCGTGGAGGGGAGTACCTTTTTGGAGAGTTTAAGGACTCCTTGTCATCAGACGGAATTACATCCCAGTTGACTGCACCTAACACTCCACAGCAGAATGATGCAGCAGAAAAAAGGAATAGGACTCTTATGGATATGGTAAGGTCAATGATGAGTTATTCAAGTTTACCACATTCGTTTTGGGGACTCGCTTTAGAGACAACGGCTTACATTCTGAACATGGTACTTTCAAAGTCAGTACTTTTTACTCACATAGAATTGTGGACCGGGCATAAGCCTAGTCTAAAACACATTCAGATTTGGGGGTGTCTAGCACATGTGCTGAAAAGGAACGCGGGTAAGTTAGAACCAAGGACAGAAGTCTGTTTCTTTGTGGGGTATCCCAAGGGAATGAAAGGTGGTCTATTTTATAATCTTAAGAATCAGAAGGTCATCGTTAGCACCAATGCCCGATTCTTGGAATATGATTATATTATTGATCACAAGCCCAAAAGAAAAATTATTATGGAAAAACTAAGAGAAAATACCAGTAGAACGGAAGAGGAACCACAAGTCACTGATATCCCATTACCTCGTCGTAGTGGGAGGATTATCAAGATAGGTGCAAATCATGAACAAGGTGCTAATACACAGGGTTCAGATTCTGCAAAGCATGTTACTACTGGTACATAGACAGAGGTAGTGTCTCGTCGTAGTGGAAGGGTTGTTCATCAACCTGATCGGTATATGTTATTAGGAGAGTCTTTTGACAGGATCTCGGCAGAATTAGATACCGAGCCTTGTAACTACAATGAAGCACTTCAGGACAAAGATGCAGATCTTTAACAAAAGACTATGAATTCAAAGATTGAATCTATGTATTCCATTTAGGTTTAGGAACTTATAGAACCACCCGAAGGGATAAAACCTATTGGATGCATGTGGATTTATAAGAGGAAGAGAGGAGCAGACAAGAAGGTTGAAACCTTCAAAGCTAGCCTTGTTGTAAAAAGGTTCATTCAGAAAGAAGGGATCGATTATGAGAAAACTTTTTTGTCGGTAGTCATGCTTAAGTCTATTCGGATTATCTTATCCATTGCTATTCATTTCGATTACGAAATTTAGCAAATGGATGTTAAGACAGCTTTTCTTAACAGAAATCTTGGTAAGTGTATCTACATGATACAACTAGACGGTTTCATAGCAAAGAGCCAGGAGCACATGTTGTGCAACCTTAAGAGATCCATTTATAGATTTAAGCAGGCATCAAGGTTTTAGAATACTCAGTTTGATCAAGCCATAAAGTCTTATAATTTTGATCAGAGTCCAGATGAATCCTGTGTATAAGAAGCGTAACGAATGCATGGTGATCTTTCTAGTACTTTATGTAGAGGATATATTGCTCAACGAAAATAATGTGGGGGCATTATCTACGGTAAAAGTATGGTTATCTAGGTAGTTCGATATGAATGACTTGGGAGAAGCCAGTCACATCTTTGGAAATAAGCTTGTGTGAGATCGAAAATAAAGGATGTTGGGCTTATCACAAGCAAAGTATATTGATGATATCCTTGCTCATTTTAGCATGTAAAATTTCAAGAAAGGATTTCTCCCTTTCAGGCATGGAATCACTCTATCCAAGGATCAGTGTCCTAAGACACCTGATGAGATAGAGAAGATGAAGACGATTCCTTATGGTTCGGCAGTAGAAAGCCTAATGTATGCTACACTTTGCACAAGACCCGACATCTTTTTTGTCGTTAGCATGGTTAGCAAATAGAAGTCTAACCTAAGGCAGAAGCATTGGATTGTAGTAAAAAATATAATCAAGTACTTGAAAAGGACTAAGAATTATATATTAGTTTACCAGGCAGACAGTCTAGTACCTTTAGGGCACACTGACTCGGATTTCCAGTCAGACAAAGATTTTCGTAATTCTACCTCAAGATATGTGTTTAACTTTGGAGGTGGAGTTATAAGTTGGAGGGGTATTAAGAAGTCTTGTATTGTTGATTCCACAATGGAGGCCGAGTACGTGGTAGCTTCTGAAGCATCCAAGGAAGCCGTATGGCTCAGGAACTTCTTGTAGGATCTAGACGTGGTTCTTTCAGTTCAGTCGGCTATTACACTTTATTGTGATAATAGCGAAACGGTTGCAAACTCGAAGGAACCAAGAATCCACAAGAAAAGAAAGCATATTGATCGTAAGTATCACCTGATACAAGAAATTGTACAGAGAGGTGATATTGTTGTGAACAAGATTATATCAGGAGACAACCTTGCAGATCCTTTTATAAAGAGCTTACCAGTTAAAACTTTTGATAGTCATATAGAAGGCATGTGAGTCAGACATATGGCACATGATTTTGAGTATAAGTGGGAGATTGTTAGAGTTGTATACTGAAAACTATATTTTTAGTATTTAATTTTATTTTAATAAAATTATTTTTTTCATTTTATAAGAATCTTAATCAGCAATGTATGCAATATCATTTCTTTAAATGTTATGTATAGATGTCATTTATTCTGTACAGTATTTAATCTGGTAGGTAGAGTACGACTTGCACACAGAAGATCAAATTTTAAGTTCTTACAGAATATAAATTTTTGTTCACAGTTTAGATAGAAATGGACATACCATCGGTACGACTGTAGCACATAGTTTTAGTAAACCTGTCTTGATTATGCGGAACATATAATAGCGTCATCTATTGTTCCAGCTCTTTGTGTTAGTACACTTTGTGTTTTGAATGGGACACATTGGGGTAATTAATTTTATACTGACTATATAAATTAATTCGCACCCTAAGGTTATTATAAGAGTACTTATGCTTTTAATCCTAAAATAATTATTGGTTTGCGTATATTTAATATTCGTTGTTTTGATTTATTAGATGGTGCGATTTTATATGCGTCTATATTCTTGTTGAGTTGAATGGCGGAATTATTTATATGGTGAATATTAATTATTGACGGAAATCACGTCTCGAATGATCAAAGATTGACGATACCCCCTTAAGGAAGTTTATAAGTTTTGACCAGGCCAAACCTTACAGGTGGATTTTATTATTCGGCGGTTAAATAAGTTAACTGGAAGGGTTTAAGAAATTTAAAGATACCGATTAAATTAAATTGTTAGTAATTAAATTTAATTAGCGGGTATTGAGAATCTAACGTGGGGAGATGAGTTAAGTATTTAATAACAGAAGCTCAATGCAATATGGCATTGAGATTATGGCTTAGAGTGCAATTATAATTCTCTAGTGGTGTGAACTGCAATTTAGTATTTTATAAAAATTGCAGAAATCGCTGCTTGATTTTCATAATTACATATACCGCGGAGAGGCCTACGTAATTGCAAAAATCACTGGATACGTATCAAGGTCACACTAGAAGTCTTTATCATAATTACTCCATATGTCCCTATTGTAGCCCTATAAATATGCTGGTAGGCTGAACCAATTTTATAACTTGTCTTCAAGACTAAAGCTGTCCAAGCTCTGCTGGTAGAAGTTCTCGATAGATTATAAACCACACTATATCTGAGAATCGCACAAGAAAATACAGTAGAAGGTCTGACGGGAGCTTCAACACGGAATAAAAAACGTAGTTGATGATTTGACTGGTAAAAAGGTATTCTTCTAAATTAACTTTGGTTCACGAGTTTTTATTTTGATCATTCGACGTCAAAAGTTTTATCTAGAACTCGTTTCGATGTTTGGCCGTCTAGATAATTTTTAACCGAAAATCGTTTGCAAAAATAATGATCTTGGCAGTTTTACCTCCAACACAGACCCCATTCTGGCCGTATCCGCCTCAATTTCTGTTTGACCAATTTAGCATCAGGATATAAAGGGATATGGGATTGGACGATATCGGGATCAATACCGATCATATCCTCATAAGGCCATGCAAAGATGTCTTTGAATTCTTTTAATAAAGTTATTAATTGCTCACATTCAACTAAAGATAATAAAGACCCGATTTGTACAATTTGTGGATTAGTTTCATTACCCAGATTAATTGACAAAATTTCTTCAGTCATACGTTGAGTACGCATTTTTTCTTTTCTTTTTATTAAAATTTTTATTTCTTTAGAAAAATCCCCGTCAAATTCAAAATCATCTGAAAGCGTATGAAATAAATCAAACAAAGAAGAGTAACCAGAAATCTTGTTCATTTCATTGATATTGAGAGATGGAATTACAAGATCAAAAGCAGTGGGAGAGGATGCACAAATAGATGTTCCCTCGGACCCAACATCCAACTTATCAGAATGAAACAGAAATTTACAAGACTCGAACTTTGACTCGAGAGCCATATCATACAAAATACAAAAGTCCAAAGACCAGTTGTTGACAGTTTTTGCCGCTGCATCCACAATAAGGTTGGTATAGATAGCTGGTATTTCGTAACCCAACATCAGGCAGTCTTGATCAATTATGGGTATCAGGTCAGCAAAAAAAGCTCCCATGCCTTCCAATCTGTCTGCCTAGACTTTCTCCCTTTTCTTTTTCTCTCATTCATTTTCTCTCATTGCTTCCTCTTCCTTGGTGTCAGACAGTTAATGGTTAAAGAAACTTTCCAGTCCCGGTAGCTTCTAATTAGTTTTTTCATCAATCTATCGCTCCGGGAAGCCACAGTAAGGAAAATCCTCTCCTTCTTTGACAAAGTAACCATTCAGCGTCCCTAAGTATCTCTTCTTCTTTCCCCTCTGCCTTTTCTTTGGCTCCTCCAAATCTTCCTTGGTTGGCTTGTATCCCAAACTGAAGCGTTGTGGCTCTGCGTCACTTTGATGGGCTCCGAAATGCCTTGTTGCTTGCGATCCAACCCCATTCCTGGGAAATAAGACATACGCTTCATCATCGTGATGTTCGTGGGTTGATGTAGTTCTTTTCCTCTTTCAGCAACATCTGTACAGCTGGAGTTTTGTCAAAATTGAATCCACTCCAAAACATATCTCATTCTCCGTGCTGAACCTCCAGGAGAGTTGACCTATCTTCTCTTGGGGCTTGAATACTATCTTCTTAGTAGATTGTCAGCACTGCCCCATGCTTGATCAACTTCAGCTTCTGGTGAAGGGTGAAAGGTACTGCTTGGATATTTGGGTCATAAAGCCATGGCCTTCCAAGTAATAAATTGAAAGATGCTGGCACATCTAGCACATGAAATTCGACCGAAGTCTCTAGTGGTCCCACCGATACTGCGAATGACATTAACCTAACCACGTCCTGCCTTATGTTATCGTATGCCCAAACTCCCTACTTACTAGGTGTGAAATGGTCTGGCTTCATTCCTAAGAAGACGGTCGTTTTGAGTGGGCAGACATTTAATGCAAACCCGTTGTCGATGAGAGTCACTAGGACCCATTTCTCCAAGCATTTGACAGTGATGTGCAACGATTTGTTATGGCTCCTCCCTTCTAACAGTAAATCCTTATCGGAAAAGGAAATGGCATTTCGCTCCGCAGTCCGTAGAATAAGTCCGATTAGTTATTCTGGAGTTGCATCTATTGAAATATTAGCCTTGTTTACGACTTTCAGCACAACTTATCGATGCCGATGTGAAGCCATCAGTAATCCCCAAATACTAACATTCTTGAGTTTTCTTCAACTGCTTCAGTACAGCACCATCTTTCTCTTCTTGTTCCTTCTCTTTTCCCTTTCCATTGATTTGTCATTTCTCGAGCTGAGCGAGCTTGAAGTGTCGCCCGTTCCTAGTTAAGTGTTCGACCCCTTCTTTAGGATCCCATAGTCCCGGCACCAAGTTTTTAGCTTCCCTTACCTCATCAACACATAGAGGGCTTTCAAAAGCCCATAGATCATTCAAGTCACTACACTCCATTCATCCTCTCCTATCTTCTTCATCTTCGATTGCCCATGTATTATTAATGTCTTTCTAGATATCTTCTCTGATGTAACCTACCTGCGGCTCTTGGGTGGCCCAAAAATTGATCCATTCTTCCTCATCTAACTTTAGTACAGTTCGAACAAGCTAGTAAGATTATATTTTGTCAACAAAAACTTCTTCCCCGAAGAGTTGGGGAATGGTGATCCCATCTAGCACATGCCCGAAACCATATGGTGTTACACCCCGTTCCAGCAAGGCACCAAACCTACACAAAGAAATAAGATCCCGTCGCAGACCGACAGCCCAAGAGATAGACAAGGAATAAACTTAAACAACCACAAATATCATAATATCAAAAGAGGTAAATATGAGTCACTAGGGATTCACCATCCCAAGGCATACATTATTTTTAAAAGGTCAAAAACCTTCAAATCTTATACATGAAGCTTTTCCAACACTAAAACTAAACAAAAGAAAGACTGGACAAAACGATTTCCAACACCAGAACCAAAACTACTCGATGAAGCCAGTGGTGAACTAACTCTTAGCTGTTCTTAGTATCTGCAACCACAGAGGTTATAGGAGAGCGCACTTAGCATTATCATGAATAGAAAAGATTGTTACTTAGGTAAGGATAATTGAAAACTCTTTCTAAAAATAGTTCATCACATTTTCTATGAAAATATAGAAACTGAT
>JAOTRH010054748.1:0-19070 GCA_034768845.1 Heliamphora exappendiculata
TATAAATATGAAACCACGAATGCAAAAATATCTCAAATGTTTCTCATTAATATGCCAGGGATCAAGAATAAAAAAAAGGCTAAAAAGCAAGATTTTTCAGTATACATTCCTAACACAAACACCCAATGCATAACAAACACCCACATCTCACCAACTCGTCATCCCTGAGGACGGCATCAACACAAACACACGAGACTACCACACGACCCCCGAACCACGACACAACCAACCGAACCCAAAAGAAATCCACATGTATTTAAATCATGTAATTCTCATAAATTAATCAATTGAATACCATAGAACACCAATCGAAAACCAAGGAATCAACCCAAAACCACAAACCAACTGTCCACAGCTTCAGTCAACTGGACCCAACCCCCAGTCGACTGAAAAACACACTAGAAAACCACCAAACGCCCAGGAGCACTGTCCGGTCGACTGTCCCTTGAGGTCCAATCGACTGAACCCAAGAACACATGATCCAGTCGACTGAACCTATGAGTTCAGTCGACTGAACACAATCCAAAAACGGTTCTAAGCTACGGGTTCAACCTTTAAACCTCGGATCGAAGCCTTAAAACCTCCGTACAACACCCTCGAACATCCACACGCCCTAGCCTAACCTTAAAACCACAAAAGAAACTCTCGAAACACGATTTCATCCACGAAATTGACAAAAAATAGGTTTTCAACCCAAAAACCTAACTTGATTCAAACTCATATCTATAGCAATCTAAACCTAACTTGATTCAAACTCAGATCTACAGCAATCTAACTGGTACAAAGACACTTGATCACCCATAACACCCTTATAAGACATACAAATCTAGAATCCTACCTCGGTGAGTTTAAAACTCGATACCTCGATCCACGTGCAAAACTGAGCTTCGCCAAAATCAAAATCTAACTGGATGTTTACGTAGCCCACGACGCCAAAAGCAATGATCCGCTGTTTGATCGTTGAAAACCGAGCCCCGGACCACCGAGAACTTAGAGAGAAGGCAGAGAGAAAAATGAAATACATAGGAGTTAAATTTTGAAAAATATCTTTACGAAAATATCTAACTCCAGATATTTATAGGTCTCCAAAATATCTTTTTTTTGAAAATTTTCGAGATTTGCACCGCAATAGCCCACGACCCTGGGAACCTACCCCGCATGCATATCGAAGCCCGATCACGCATCAAAAGCAGTGAAAATATGCTCGGATGAAAACACGTAACACGCGTCCATAAACGCCAAAAAAAGAAAATGGGTCAAGGTCTCACACCGGCGAAGCTTGATTTTGTACCTAGATCGAGACGTCAAGTTTTGAACTCACCGGAGTAGAATCCTAAACTGTATAACTGTTAGAGGGTAGTACATGTAATCCAATGCTTTTCTACCGTTTAAAAACACATGAAAAGTGATTTATGTTTCAAATTCAATTTTAGGTTAAAACAATTTTTCGGCGTTCGGTTGGACAAAATCGAAAGAGGGATGTTCCTTTCGAGGTTTCATGATAGCCTTGAGCTCGGGTATGCTCCTAGGTATCAAAATGTGTGTTTTTTAGGCTTGATCTGAGATTTAAAAACCAAAACCGTAGCTCAAAAACGTGATCTGGGCTGGTTCAGTCGACTGAACCATGAGTTCAGTCGATTGGATCAACATGTTGGAGGTTCAGTCGACTGGACCTGGGAGGTCAATCGACTGAAATGGCTTCTGTTTTGGTTCCCTTTGCTCCAGTGAGTTTTTCAGTCGACTGGAGGGTGAGTCCAGTCGACTGAACCTGGGCTGCTTTGGAAAATGATGTGTTTTGGTTCAATCATTCCTCGTGCGATGTATATCCGAGGTTTTTACGAGATTTTATGGTTTCAAAAAGGGTTATCGGGGGGTTTCAAAAGGATAGTTTGAAAACAGAGCTACGGGAAAATGTGTTTATTGAAGGTTTGGAGCTAGCCCTCGGGGTTGAGTCCCAACTTCTAAAACGTTTTGGATAAATATATGTTTTTACATATGTTGTTTCATCTCCATTGTTCATGGATGGGATATCTTTTATATACATGTATTGTATATCTGTTTTGTGGGTTGGTTTTGAAATGTTTATCCATAGATATACCGTGGCAGTGGGTTTGGTTGAGTTGGGCTTCTATTGCTCGTCGGTGTAAGTTCAAAAGCGTGCGCAGCGTAGGTGCTCTGTACTTTCGGGTTAGTCCCCGTAAATTGAGTGATTTGGTGCTTTGTACCCTCCTAGTTAGGTCCCATAAATTAAGCAGTAGGTACTCTGTACATTCGGGTTGAAACCTGTAAATTGAGTGGTTGGTGGGTGCTCTGGACCCCCGGGCTTGACCGGTAAATTGAGCAGTTTTGTTGCTGTGACTCCGTATAGAACTTGTCATTACCAATCCTATGAGCCTAGGGTAATGGACGAGAGTCTATAATTGTTGCCTTTGTCTTGAGTTGACAGAGTCGGTACATAGGATTGCATTTTATCGTGTCTCCCCGGCTGTGTGTCCCAAGTGAAAAATGTTGTGTTTTACTACTTTTCCTTAACTGTGACATGATATCTGTCAGGTTATATGCATAATTTCAAGGATGGAAAACTAATGGTTTTTTAGAGAAAAACCTATTTTAAGCTTTTGTGGTCGAGTTAGCTCCCACTATATGATTACAAGATCTGTATTACAATTTACAGGCTATTTTTTTTATTAGGCTTCGACTCACGGTGTGGGATTTATTTTTGCTGTAAAACCCTTTTTAGGTGAGCACGTGAAGTTGACCTAGTGCAGAGGTGGTGGAAGACTTGCTGTAGTTTTTCCATTTTGAGACATGTACTTACACATGTGACGATTGTTTAGGCTGATTTTGTACGCCTTTTGGCGATATGCTTATTCATGTATGAGAATGCATGTTTACTGTTTATGAGAGTTGAACTTGGAAAATCTTTTATCCAAATGTTATACTTTAATTATCAACTGTGAAACCTATTTTTTCCTTGAATGGGTGTTTTAGTGGCCTTTCGCGTGATCCGGATGTTTGGGGCATGACATTATGGCCTAGCGAAGACTGCTCGATGGACATCTCACTGCTCGAGCGGTGACACACCCGAGAGTCTTTGTCTAAAGACTGTAAAAACATTTATATTTTTGGAAACAAGATTCGAATGGTTGATTTTATTCAACCTATCTAGAGAAAATGAAACAGGGGCATGAAAATACATAATTAAGAACAAAATCATTCATTGAGGGATCAATCCTCAAACCCAACCCAAACAAAGCGTCCTTACATGCATACATCATATGAAAGTATGACCCTAATGCCTTACAATAACGATATTCTGATCAATAATTACATCGCTTCGTATACCCACAATGGGATTACATCTTTACAACATTATTTCTCAAAAATCAATTAGGTAAAAAAAATGTAATACTATTAGCTATCCAAAAGAACCATCGATTAAGGCCTCACTCCAGGGTCTTCTTTCCATTATCACCTGAAATATTGTTAAATAACATGAGCCGAAGCTCGTAGGAACAAGACTAACAGTGAAGGTATGCATGATATGCAAAGATGGTTATGCCGGATGCGCATGTAAGCTGGATCACTTCATTTTGTTTGTTTTGAAATAAATTGTCAATGCATAACCAAGTTTTCGTGAAAAAGGATTATTGTTTCATATTCCCTATTTATACCATGGAAATACCCATCATAGTAAACTTAAGGAACCCAACTCGTTACCCTTTACCCTTAACCTATTACCTTTACCATTTTCAATTAACCCAACACGTTTCACCATTTTTTCACGTTTCCAAAATTGAAGTTTCATCCACCCAATTAATTACGACTCACACACACATACACACACTTCACTGACTCATTCCATATTTTACCAATTCATGATTCAAAAATCATAGGCACCGACGTCGGACGAGCATATAGACCCATGTAACGTTATACTCAACCTAGCCACACAGGCCCCTTGAAGTAACAGGACGTTCTATACCCTGACATGACTAACGTCCTTTCCTGGTTACTAGCCGGTGGGCAGAGAACCCAATCTGCGCAATTTGTTGGCCTTTCACCAAGGAGCAACTCGTGCCTAACCTTAAACGATCCATAGATCCAGAAGCCGGTCCTTTTTAATGTATCACAACACTACACACACAGGTGAGTCTAACCCAAGTGGTTCCTCTCACCAAACCCATTCCATCACATAATTCCATTATTCATACTCGCATTAACTTGGGCTTAAACCCGTACTAATCATCACATGTTTTCACGCACACCTTTTCATTAGTTTTACTCCGTAAATCCATGTTTTTGGCTTAACATCAACATATGTCACATAATTTTATGAAATCAAGTCCACAATAGGCTATGATAGCTTCCCAATTAACCACATATCATTTCAATTTTATCACATCAATTCTTTAAACCCAAACCCCCCAATTTTCGTGGTTTTAAATCAAAACCCAAACCCTAAATTCTTGTTTCTCATTCCGATCATAAGAAAGAACCATATCAAGATAGGATGAAGTTAAATCTCTCATAAAGTCAAGATCTAACCTTCATTATCATCAAACTCAACTTAGGGTTTCAAAAAAAACTCAAATTTCATGTTTGTATGTTTGTAAACTTGAAATATAGGACACATATCACATAAACATTCAAAGAAGGTCTTAGATCCTACCTTTTGGAAGCAAGATCTGTAAGAAAAGTGCCTCACACGAGCTCCAACTATGAAGATCTCCATCCGCACAGCAAGAAAATGACCCCCAAGCTAAGATTGGACCTCAAATGGTTGAATCATCAAGAGAAACGCATGAAACCGTCTTAAGGTGGGCTAAAAGGGATCCCACGCTCTCCAAACACAACCCTAAACCTCACCTTTGCCTTAGAGAGAGATATATATAAGAAGAATGAGAGAAAAGGAGCCCCGTGCGGCTTTTTAAAACATCAGTTCCACTACAGTCTTCTCGAGCGGACCCCCACCGCTCAAGCTGTCCCATACCAAAAAACTCTCTGCCACCTCACTGCTCGAGCGGTCAGGCCCCCGCTCGAGTGGTCAACCTGGATTGGGACACCAAAATTGATGAAGCTGCAACTAAACAATACACTTTCAAAATATCATCCAACCACGTTCTCTTGAAAAATGGTAAAGGCGTAACGATCCATCCTTCTTCTTCGCAAACAATGCTGGGGCTCCTCAAGGAGACACATTAGGATGTATGAATCCCTTATCTAACAACTCTTGAACCAGCACTTTCAACTCTATCAACTCGGCAGGTGAAAAATGGTAGGAAGGCATAGAAATGGGGGCAGTCCCCGGGATAAGATCTATGGAAAACTCAACCTCTCGTCATGGTGGAAGCTCAAGCAACTCGCTTGGGAACACGTCTGGAAACTCACAGACAACGAGAGGAAGTTCTCCCTGAGTAGAATCAGTCTCACCTATAGATAAGGCAAAGAAAAGGAGGCTGAGGCTATCGCGGCCCTGTGACCCAAGAGGTCTAGGTGTTAAACCACTGTCCCGGTCACCCACAAAATAAAAGGAATCTCCCTCTTGAGTGCAAGAAAACACCCATCGCCGGTCACAATCAATGTAGGTGCGAAAGGTCATCAACCAATCTATTCCTAAGATAATATCGAATGATAACATATCGATCACAATAAAATCGAATACCAAATGATGATCGGCAATCTCCATCTCACAATCTCTACAAACACGCTACAACGTGACAACCTCACCCAACGGTGTCTCTACGCACAAGGCATTATCCAACACATCTACCTCTAACCCCAGTGCATATGCAAATGCAGATGAGATGAAAGAACATGATGCTCCGATGTCAACAAGGCCACTGGCCCAAGAATGGTACACTAGAAAGGTACCTCGTATGACTGAAGGGCTAGCTGCAGTGCCTGGTACAACAGGTGCCACCGATGTACTGGGCTCCACAAGAGCATTCACTCGCCCCTGGTTCCTTTGATTCTGTCCCCTACTGCTCCTGGCTCCTGGTTGCCTTACTGAATGAGCTGAGGTAGCACCCCCCGCGGTTCTTACTGACTATGCCCCTGACTGCAGTTACGACTGACCGTAACCCTGTCGTCCCTGTGATGTCTGTACTCTATGTGCTCACATAGCACCCTGAACATTCCCTCCCTAAGGGCAATCTCGTCAGATGTGACCCATCTGGCCACACTAAAAACATGAAGGAGGGGTCCTCCCCTGAGCCTGATTCTGCTGCTGCAACTGTCCTTTTTGCTAATAATCCTTTACACGGTGTCTCGGTTGCCTACAAGTGTAACATACTAACTCCCGACGTTTGAAACGGCCAGATGAACCCATTGACGGTGCTGGTGCCAACTGTGGCTGATACTACGATCCCGTGGGATAAGAACTCGATCCCCCTGATTTCTATCTCTTCACCTGATGCCCTTCAGACTGAGCACTGGAATTCCCTTGATGCGACTTGCTTTCCCTAATCTTGCAGCTTTCAGCCATTGCATTTTCCACTCGGATAGTGGCCTCTACAACCTCGGAGTACACCTGAAATCCTAATGCTGCAATTCGATCCTTGATCGAAGGTCGAAGACCTCTTTCAAATCTCTTGGTGCGCAACTCCTCCGTTGACAATACTTTGAGTGCAAACCGCGACAAATTTGCGAACTTGTCCTCATATTGGACCACAGTAAGATTCCCTTGAATGAGAGAGAGAAACTCCTCCCAGTACACATCTCTAGAAGAACCCAAAAAATACTTTTCCAAAAAAACTATGGTAAAGGCTATCCACATGGCATCTACGGTGGTCTTAGCAAACTTCCACCACTCTCTAGCATCTTCTCAAAGTTGAAACGTCGCCAACTTGATGCGCAACTCATCTTCTCCAATCTCTAAGGTATCCAAGATTATTGTAGTTACTTCCAACCATTCAATGGAAATTTTGGGGTTCGACTCCCAAGAGAAAGTTGGAGGATCCAACCGTCAAAATTCTCTCATTGCCACGAAGGCTCGGGGCTCAGGGGCTCTCACTTTGGCCCTAGTCGCCTCATTCATCGCCCTCATCGTAGCAAGCATTTCTTGAACAACATCAACACCACCCACTTGTTCCTGCAGGGTATGAACATACCCTTCTTTCGGAACTTGGGCAAACGCACTACCTCGGCCCCTACCACGTCTCGGTAACATCACTCTAGGAATAAGAGGGACAAAGAAGAAATATCAAGACAAGGTTTACTATAACTCATCTATTACCGATAACATCGCCTCTCAGTGAGATGCCACATAACGTAAACCGTAACATCAATACACCTTATACTGCACCCAACGAGGAGAACTTGTCGGAATGACGCGTCAACTCGGCTAACCCATTTGGATTTCTAGTTAGAATAGACGTAGGCCAAATGCCTTTCTAACTCGAATCCCAAACCAGTCGATCGGTCACCCAAGGGCCAGTCACATCATCCTAAAGTCTGACCTCCATGCCCAAATAACACGTAACATGCAAATGCTAAATCATGTTCATAATGTCCCATGCTAGCACACCAAGTCATGAATGTCACACATCAATGAAAATACTCACGTAATGGATCAACCACCCCCACTGTTCTTAGGTATTAGAACCTAAAGCTCTGATACCATTTGTAGCGCCCCTGTCCCGTTTTAATATAATTTGGGTATATTTTTTAAGCCAAACCGATGTGAAAACCCTTTCTTTGAAAACTATGCCTTTAAACAACCCATTTATACCTCAAAATCCATTTATAAGAAACTTGATATAAAATAATTTTTAACGTTATGGCCCAGCGAAGACTACTCGAGCGGACACCTCACCGCTCGAGTGGTGGCACACCCGAGAGTCTTTGCCCAAAGATTGTGAAAACATTTATATTTTTGGAAACAAGATTCGAATGGTTGATTTTGTAAAACCTGTCTAGAGAAAATGAAATAGGGGCATGAAAATACATAATTAACAACAAAATCATTATGGAGGGATCAATCCTCAAACCCAACCCAAGCAAAGCGTCCTTACATGCATACATCATATGAAAGTATGACACTAAGGCCTTACAATAACGTTATTTCAGTCTATAATTACATATCTTCCTATACCCACAAAGGGATTACATCTTTACAACATTATTTCTCAAAAATCAATTAGACAAAAGAAAATGTAATCCTATTAGCTATCCAAAAGAACTATCGATCAAGGCCTCACTCCAGGGTCTTCTTTCCATTATCACCTGAAATATTGTTAAACAACATGAGCCGAAGCTCGTAGGAGCAAAACTAACAGTGAAGGCATGCATGATATGCAAAGATGGTTATGCCGGATGCGCACGTAAGCTGGATCACTTCATTTTGTTTGTTTTGAAATAAATTATCCATGTATAACCGAGTTTTTGTAAAAAAAGGATTGTTGTTTCATATTCCCTTTTTATACCATGGAAATACCCATCATAGTAAACTTAAGGAACCCAACTCGTTACCCTTTACCCTTAACCCATTACCTTCACCATTTTTAATTAACCCAACACGTTTCACCATTTTGTCACGTTTTCGAAATTGAAGTTTCATCAACCCAATTAATTACGACTCACACACACATACACACGCTTCACCAACTCATTCCATATTTTACCAATTCATGGTTCAAAAATTATAGGCACAGGCGTCGGATGAGCGTATAGACCCACGTAGCGTTACACTCAACCCAGCCACACAGGCCCCTTGAGGTAACGGGACGATCTATACCCCGACACAACTAACGTCCTTTCCCGGTTGCTAGCCGGCAGGAAGAGAACCCAATCTACATAGTTTTTTTATCTTTCACCGAGGAGCAACTCGTGCCCAACCTTAAACGATCCATAGATCCAGAAGCCGATCCTTTTTAATATATCACAACACTACACACACAGGTGAGTCCAATCCAAGTGGTTCCTCTCACCAAACCCATTTCATCACACAATTCCATTATTCATATTCGCATTAACTTGGGCTTAAACCCGTACTAGTCATCATATGTTTTAACGCACACCTTTTCATTAGTTTTACTCCACAAATCCATGTTTTTGGCTTAACATCAACATATGTCACATAATTTTTTGAAATCAAGTCCACAATAGGCTATGATAGCTTCCCAATTAACCCCATATCATTTCAATTTTATCACATCAATTTTTTAAACCCAAAACCCCTAATTTTCATGGTTTTAAATCAAAACCCAAACCCTAGATTCTTATTTCTCATTCCAATCATAAGAAAGAACCATATCAAGATAGGATGAAGTTAAATCCCTCATAAAGCCAAGATCTAACCTTCATTATCATCAAACTCAACTTAGGGTTTCAAAAAAAACTCAAATTTCATGCTCGTATGTTCGTAAACTTGAAATATAGGACACATATCACATAAACATTCAAAGAAGGTCTTAGATCCTACTTTTTGGAAGCAAGATCCATAAGAAAAGGGGCTCACACGAGCTCCAACTTTGAAGATCTCCAGTTGCACAGCAAGAAAATGGTCCTTAAGCTAAGATTGGAACTCCAATGGTTGAATCATCAAGAGAAACGCAAGAAACCGTCTTAAGGTGGGCCAAGAGGGATCCCACACTCTCCAAACATAACCCTAGACCTCACCTTTGCCTTAGAGAGAGAGAGAGAGAGAGAGAGACATAAGAAGAATGAGAGAAAAGGAGCTCCGTGCGGCTTTTTAAAACATCAGTTCCGCTACAGTCCGCTCGAGCGGACCCCCACCGCTCGAGTGGTCCCATACCAGAAAACTCTCTGCCACCTCACCACTCGAGCGGTCAGGCCCCCGCTCGACGGTCAACCTGGATTGGGACCCCAAAATTGCTGAAGTTGTAACTAAACCGTACACTTTCAAAATATCATCCAACCACGTTCTCTTGCATAATTACATGCTTAACCATCATTAACAAACACATGTAAACTCAAAAACTAGTTCTCACACATGATTCCCACTCTCCAACATCTCCATTAGACATAGGATACATTCTTTCATTAAAATTCAAAAATAAAAAGGGTCTGGGTCACTACAAGGTAGTCCCAGGGTTCAGTATCAGTTCAGTCAAGATGAGGGGTGCTATTATGTTATGGGTGTGATCGGTCTAGACATATTCGCAGGAACTGTCCTCAGGGAGGCAGTGTACTGAGCACGACAGGTGCACCGATCATCTCGCCAGTGCAGGATCAATGAGGTTATCAACAACCAGCAGTGCAAACTTCTAGGGTAACAGATTGGGGTACTTCAGTTTAGTTGGTACGACAGTCGTTGGTCCCAGGCTATGGTGGACAGGCCAGAATGACACAGGGTAGAGTGCATGCCCTTGTAGATCCCAGTTCTTCCAAGGTACCGATTGTGCCTGATGATACAGCAATTCCTCCAATGAGCAGAGGTACTTTCTTAGTGGCCAAATTTTGGGCCAATGTTCTTATCGGCATGAGGGAATTGTGTTCCTTCTTTTCATCTGTTTTCTCAGTTTGTGTCGACACATTTCTCTGGTTGAACCTCTCAATACTTTTGTGTCGACACCTTTCTTAGTTTCTCTGGTTGAAGTCTCGATTCTTTTGTGTCGACACTTTTCTCAGTCTGTGTCGATACATTTCTCTGGTTGAACCTCTCCGTTCTTTTGTGTCGACACCTTTCTCAGTTTGTGTCGACACATTTCTCTGTTTGAATGTATCAATTCTTTTGTGTCAACACGTTTTTCCGTTTGTGTCGACACGTTTTAGTGATGGACTCCGCGGCTTGTGTGCTTGTAGAGACATTGGTTAGTGAGGATGTGATGTTGAGGCGAGTTAGTAGATTCTGTGTCTTTGAGGTAGTTGGCCGTTGTTTTGAGTACATGACCACGTTTAACCATATCCTAGGAATGGTTTGGATGACCACCTCTCGAGTATGTGTCGATTTCAATTGACGGGGTCATTTTTCTTTTGACCTTGTGGCGAATTTTAGGGATGAAATTCCTTTAAGGGGTAGAGTTGTGAGACCCTGACCCACTTTCTTTTTGGGTGTTTTCAACGCGTTGTTATCGTTTTCATAATTGCATGTTTATATGGGTTTTATGCATATTCGAGCTTAAAAATGCATGTAAGGTTGGTTCCTAGGGCCGTTGGGCATTGTGGTGTGAAGTTTTAAAAAAAGGAGATATTTTCGTGGGTCTATAAATATCTAGCCTTAGATATTTTCTCTCTCTAGCTTTTGAAACCAAATTGAAACCTCAGTCTTCTCTCTAGTTTTCAGGGGGCCTGGGGCTTGGTCTTTGGCGTTCGAGCAGCAGATCCTTGATATCTACACTGAGGGCTACGCATTCATCCAGACAGAATCTCATTTTGACGAGGTTCATTTTTCGAGGCATTATGTTTTTAACTCAATGATATAGGATGCTAGACTCTCATGTCTTAAAGGAGTGCTAAAGGAGTGCTATGTAAAATTGTATGTGTTTTTACTATTTAAAAATGCATGAAAAATCGATTTATGCTTCAAAAAGTTGGGTTTTAGTTCAAAATTATTTTTTAGTTATTTTTGGTTGGATGAAACGGGTTTTGAGACATTTCTTTCGGTATTTCTTTGTGATTTTAGGTTTGTGTATGTCCGAGGATATCAAAAAAGAGTTTGGATGCTTCTATTATGGGGTTGGGGAGTTGATCCCATTGCTAGGGTTTCATTTTTACTGTGGTTTAGTCGACTAGACTAGGTGGTTTAGTCGACTGGGTCGACAATAGGGTGATCCAGTCAACTGGGGGTGTTGGTCCAGTCAATTTACTTGGGTTTAGGTTTTTTAGGGATTTTTTTAGTAGCTTTTTAGTCGACTGAATTATGGGGTTCAGTCGACTGATGTCCTGTTTGGGTTGTTTTGTTGTTTTGGTGGGTCGTGTGGTGGCTTTAGAGGTTTGTTTATGTTTTGTTGTTGTCCTCGGGAGTGACGTGATTTTGTTAATCGTGGTGTTCATGCATAGTTAGGTGTAGGACGTGTTTGGGTCCGAAGTTATTTTTCTAAAAAGGGGAGTTTTGGGAAAAGATGGTGTTTTGTGAAAACGTTTGTGGAAACCGTATTGTGGTGTTAAGGTTGGTATACTAAAAATCATGATTTTAGTATTTATTTTTTATTTTATGAGAATCTTTATGAGTAATGTATTTATATTATTTCTTTAATGTTATACATAGATATCTGCTATTCTGTATAGTATTTAATCTGATGTATAGAGTACGACTTGCACACAGAATATCAGATTTTAGGTTCTTACAGAATAAAAGTTTTATGTTCACAATTTAGATGGAAATGGACATACCTCGGTACGACTGTAGCACAGAGTTTTAGTAGGTTTGTCTTGATTACAAAAACAGATAATAGCGTCGTCTATTGTTCTGACTCTCTGTGCTAGTACACTTTGTGTGTATTGAATGGGACATTTAGGGTAATTAATTTTGTACTGATTATATAAATTAATTTATATCCCAAGGTTATTATGAATAGTACTTATCCTCTTAATCTTGAAATAATTATTAATTTACGTATATTTAATATTCGTTATTTTGATTCATTAGAGGGTGTGATCTTATATGGATCTATATTCCCGGTGAGTTAGATATCAGTATTATTTATATGGCAAATATTAATTATTAACAGAATTCACGTCCCGAAAGATTAAGATTGACGATACCCCATTAAAGATGTTTATGAGTTTCGACCAGGCCAAACCCCGCAGGTGAATTTAATTATTTGGCGGTCAAATAAGTTAAGTGAAAGGGCTTAAGGAATATCAAGATACATATTAAATTAAATTGTCAGTAACTAAATTTAATTGACGGGTATCAAGAATCTTAACGTGGGGAGAAATTATAAGCATTTAATAACAGGACCTCAATGCAAGAATGTCTTGAGATTATGGGTTATAGTGCAATTACAATTCTTTAATGGTGTGAACAGTAATTCAGTATTTTATAAAAATTACACAAATCGCTTCGTCTTTTCATAATTGCAGAAATCGCTGGTAGGTATCTGTGTTTCACTGGAAATCTTACTCATAATTACTCCCCAGGTCCTTGTTATAACCCTATATATACGCGGGTAGGCTGAATCAGTTTAAGATTGATAGATGATATATCATATATCAGATATAACATATTTTGTCTCTCAAGACTAAATATATCGGGGTTCTGTCGGTACGAGTTCTCGATAGTCCGTAGCCCACACTACGTTCGAGAATCGCGTAAGAGAATACAGTAGAAGATCTTACTGGAGTTTCAACTTGGAATCAAATCGTAGTTGAAGAATAGATCGACAAAAGGTATTCTTCTAAATTAACTTTGGTTGCACGGGTTTATTTTTTATCGTTCGACGTCAAAATTTTTATCTGTAACTCATTTCGGCGTTTGCCCACCCAGTTAATTTTTTACCAAAAATCGTTTGTAAAAACAATGATCTTAGCAGTATTGCCTCCAACAAATTGGTATCAGAGCCGTTTTATTTTTTGTTTACGATTTATCGAGGCCGAGTAGATTTAGAACTGTGCTAACTTTGTTTTGCAAGCGTTCTAATTCTGATTTTATAGTCATCAATTATTTTCATATTTGATTGAATGCGTCGATGAAAATTAATTATTTTTTTATTCACGGGAGTAGACCGTGATAGATTAATTTTTTTTAGATCAAATGTGAGCCTACAGGATATAGGTTTCGATGTAAAAAATTTATGTTCTTTAAGTTTTTTTTCTAGTTTATTAGAAAAAAAAATAAGAACAGGTATGGAAGAACGAAGGCGGCGGCAACCGGCGGTGGTTGGCGTCAGGAACCGACGTTTTTGCTTTACAATTTTTTTTCTCTCTCTAATTTTTTTTGGGATTATAAGAAAAAAGCGGTAAGCAAAACCGCAACAGCCAAACGCTGCTTTAAAGCAGCGGCTGTTTCCCAAACAAGAAGCGCCATACTTGGCGCAAAAGCCTTTTCTCCAAGAACAGTCCAAGCGGCGCCAAACACCCAATCACAGCCGGCAGTCTCCAAGCGCAAATTGAAGCAAGCAGACTTCGGTGGTTTTTCCCAAACGCCAAACACAGCAGTGCTGTTTTCCCAAATCAGCAAAAAGCAGGCGCGGTTTCCAAGCTGGCAGCAGCGATTTTCTAGCAATAATAGGCTGCTTCAATGCCAAACACACCTTGTGGCTGCAACAGTCCCAAAAATGCAACGGCACAAAACAGTTTCGGCAACTCCAAACACTGCGCGCGGCAGTGTTCATCCAACACAGCAGAGGTTTTTGTACTGCCGTGTTTAGTGCTGCTTTGATTGATTTGATATATCATTATATATCAAGGAATTCTAATGCAATCTAGATACAGAAAGTTAATTCAAAAAATAATTATTATATATCAAGGAATTCTAATGCAATCTAGATACAGAAAGTTAATTCAAAAAATAATTATTACAGCTTATCCTTTTGAGAACAGGATATTGAAATTCTTTAGAATTTCAGATTGATCATAAAATTGGGATATATTTATCATACTTTTAATTTATTTTTTTATATTAACTGCGTGAATGATAAATATTTATTTTATTTATCCTATTAATTTAATTAATTCAAATATTTAATTTTAATTAAAATATTTTGTAATGAAAAATAAAATTAAGTTTTTTTTAATTAATTAATTAATTAAATGATAAAACTTTAGATATTTTATTTTTTACAAAATATCTCGTTTAAAGATAATTTTTTTAAATCAGATATCTTGAAAAAAAATGTGAGAATTAATTTTGGTTTTTGAATTAATTAAATGAAAAAATATTTAATCAAAATATATTATTATTTTTCAAAAATTGTGGGACGATAAATAAAATAAATAAATATCTTTAATCACTATCTTTGCTGAAAAGCTGAAGAAAAAACTATGCATTTATTAAATTTTATTCGTTACGCATTTAAACACAAAAAGATGGTTTGACAAATTAGAATATTTGGAATCATATACACGAAAAGATATTTGATTCTTTCATATCGTGTGATTTTCGAAATTAATAAATTTATTTTAATTAAATAAATTTTTATAACCTTCAAAAATATTTTAAAAATCTAAGTGGGAGAGATAATTTATTCACAGATAAATTTCGCGGTCTCCATCACCAGTTTGTAGGCGATGCAATTAAACCATGCGTGCTGACAGTAAGACCTTCCTCCCCATCGGACAGATTAATTGTGGTATCGCCAGTACAAATCTCCTTTAGGAATAATTCTGGATAATTGTTAGTGTGGATCACTTCTTCATTTGAAGGGTTCATTGCGAAGCGATTGATTTAGAATTAGGTGATGGTTAACACTTAGCTGTATATAATAGTATCCTCTCTATCTGAGTCACTGCTATTATATACTGGGACGAAACTATGTCAACTATTTAATTTTACTTGACATAGTCAGTTGCCTAAAAAGTAAAATTAAAAGGAATTAGCCTGTCTGATCTTATGATGGATAAAAGACGTCCACCTACCGTGGCATGCTATTCACAGGTTATCAGACTGCTGGCGAATTAATTTTAAAATGGTAGAAGAAATCAAATTAAAATAAATTTAAAGTTTTTCTCATCATACTTAATGATTTTATAATTATGTGAATCTCAGGATTAAAATGGATTTCAACCCACTCGCTTCTATACTCAAAGAAAACAAACTTACGGGATTGAATTTTATTGACTGCAAATATTACTTGGATATAGCTTTAACGACAAATGGCATTCATTCAATAGCAGAAAATGTGTTTATTTCTGACAAAGGTTCTTCCTCTAGGCCAAAAGGTATGAAAAAGAAAAAAGTTCAGAAATATGGAGACACGATTTCTAGGGTAGTTAGTGGGCCACCGACTGGTGTGAAAAAGTCGAAAGGCAGATGTTTTCACTGCAACCAGACCTGGCACTGGAAAAAGCTATGTCCAGTATTTTTTAGAATGCAGAACAAATAAGGTAATTTCTGTTTACTGGTTATAAAAACATGTTTAGTGGTGTTATCTACCGGTACCTGGTGTGCAGATACGGGAGCCACTAATCATGTCTACAATTCATTGCAGGGGTTCCAAAAAATTCAGCAACTTAGTAATGGGGAGATTTACCTACATTTGGGTAATAATATAAAGGTAACAACAGTTGCAGTAAGAGATGTTACTCTCAGTTTTGGTAGAGATCGGGTTTTAATATTGAGAGATTGTCTTTATGTACCTGCCATTAGAAGAAACTTAGTTTTCATTTCTGAATTGGCTAAAGATGTATATTTGATTTTTTTTAATAACTCTGTAGTTATTAAGGATAATAAATGGGTTATCAGTTCTGGTACATTGGTGGATGATCTTTATATTATTACTCAAATTTCTCCTACACTGCAACTGACTGAAACGAATAGTACATCTATATTACCATATAAGAGAAAGTTTTATTTTTTAATGAACCAAATATTTCTTTGGCATTTACGCTTGGGTCATATTAATATAAAAAGGATAAATAGACTAGTAGCAGATGGACCTTTGAGTTCATTAAAAGTGGAGGCATTTCCAATCTGTGAAACTTTCTTAGAGGGTAAGATGACCAAGAGGCCCTTTTCGTCCAAAGGCTATAGAGCTAAACACCGTTGGAACTGGTTCATTCTGATGTGTGTGGTCCTATGACAATCTGGACTAGAAGTGGCTTTGAGTACTTAGTCAGTTTCATTGATGGCTACTCAAGGTATGGATACATTTACTTGATGCACCATAAGTCTGAATGCTTTGAAAAATCAAAGAATTCAAGGAGGAGGCGAAAAAGCGTATGGGTAAAAGTATCAAATCACTACGATCCGATCGTGGTGGAAAATACCTCTTTAGAGAGTTTCAGAACTACTTGTCATCAAAGGGGATTACATCCCGGTTAACTATACCTAGCACTCCACAGCAGAATGGTGTAGCAGAAAGAAGGAATAGGACTCTTACGGAGATGGTAAGATCAATGATGATTTATTCAGGCTTACCAGATTTGTTTTGAAAACTCGCTTTAGAGATAACGGCTTACATTCTGAACTTGATGAGTTATTCATACTTCAATGATGAGTTATTCATACTTCATCTTTTGTTGCAAGGTGAAAGCCATGACGCTTAAATTCAAATCAAGATCTTTGGAGACAAGTTTTTGTAGAATCAAGACAATGAAAGATTGAAGAATGAAAAACAAGTTGTAATTCTTTTAGGATTCTTTGTACATTCATTTTCTCTTGAAATTTTGCTTTAAAGCTTATAGGAATCCTAAAATATGATTAAAAAAAAAATTCAACAGAAATCATGTTCAAACCTTTTTGGAAAATGCAAAAATATGAATTTCAATGATTCACTCGACTGAGATATAAGGACCAGTCGACCGAACAGGCTACCAAAAATAAATTTTCGGATCTACACAAGTTCAGTCGACCGAAGCTTGAGGTTCAGTCGACCGAAGCTTGGTTCAGTCGACCGAATGAGTTTCTTCAGTGGACAGAACAGTTCAAAATTCAAAATTTTTTGAAAAATGCTAGTTTGACACTTCCTGATTTAGCCCAATGGGTAGTTCGAATTGGAGGCCTATAAATAGAGGCCTAGACCCATTGTTTTCTTCACTCAATCGCTCTCAATCATTCTTTCACATACTACTCTTTAGCACTTCAATTTTATGGCTTTTTCATATACTCTTTTCAGAGAAATTTCATATTAGATTCTCATTGAGCTTTATTGTTCCATTTCTTAAGAAGTGAGTTAGAGTTTTATTGTTGTACTTATTCACTCATCCAATGAGCATTCTTTGTACTCTTTCATTCTTATTGTTGATTGGTATTTGAGAAAGGTGATTCTCAAAAGAGGTTAATCCGCCTACAAGGATTGTGTTGACTTGAGAATCGTACATTCTCAAGAGAGGCTACTCCGCCTAGACTAAGGAGAGAGGCTCCCCCGCCTATTTGAAAGAGAGGTAGTGAAAATTCTCATAACTGTTGGCTTGAGGCAAGGACGTACGCTTTTGTGCCGAACCTTGTAAAATTGTGGTGTTGATTTTCTCTTGCTTTACCTTTTTATTTATTATCTTATTATTTCTTGTTACACCACACACACACACATACTTTTGTACTTTATTACTTATTATTTATTCTTGTATTTGGTTTAACTAACAAAAGTTTTAAAAGCAAGAAGTTGTAAACTTAACTTTCGTACTTATAAAAAAAGATTTTTGCATATTCAAATATTTGACTTACAAGAGTTATATTGAGCATTGAATCTAGCAATCAATAAGTTTTTACTTATACTCACATTTTTCAAAAGAGTTTACAAATCCAATCTTGCACATCAATATTAGTCATATACTTTAAACAATAGAAAGATACTTTGAAAGTTTTTCTTGCAAGCTAGACTTGAATTTTAAATTGTTCAAAGAAGTTAAAGTATTTTTTTTCAAAGGTAGTTTAAGAATTAACATCTTTAGTTGTGCTTAAATCTTTTTTATTGTTCATTTTATATACTTGTGTTTAAAGTCATATAAAAAACATATTAACAAATATACCATTAGAATTGTTAAAATTATTAAAGTATTATATTTGAATAATAAAGAAGTTAAAACTTTGTATACACTTGCTCTTAAACATTTCAAAACAAAATTTTTGCTTACGAGGTTAAAACAAATTTAATTGTGATTTAAATAAAGTTATATTCTTGTGAACTAAAAATCATATACTTGTGTTCTGTTTTAATTTAAAAAATTTTAAATACCCAATTCACCTCCCCCCTCTTGGGATCACATACGTAATATCAATTGGTATCAGAGTCTAACACATTATTCTTAACAAGTTTTTGTGTAAGAGATCAAATGGCAAGTATTGGTGTATCCCTGTTTGAAGAAAGTCAATCTTCCACACGGCCTCCAATCTTTAGTGGTGTAAACTACATCTTTTGGGAGCAAAGAATGAGAATATTCATTCAAACTATGAATTGAAGAGCATGGAGCGTAATTGTGCAAGGTAATTTCGTTCCCACTAAAACTATAGAAGGAAAAGAGGTTCCTAAATTAGAAGAAGAAATGAATGAAAATGACATGAAACA
>JAOTRH010054769.1:0-19070 GCA_034768845.1 Heliamphora exappendiculata
TTAGATTTTATTAGTTTATAAGTTTATGTATGATTAATTTATTAGTTTATTTAAAAATTTATTAGTTTTTATAATTTTTAGTTTACTATTAGTTATTAAATTACTTATTAGTTTATTACTTTATTATATAAGTTTATACTTTATTTGTTTATTTGTTTTTAAGTTTATAGTTTTTAAGTTTACTAGTTAATTAATTATTATAAGTTTATAACTTATTAATTTATTTGTTTATTAGTTTAGTATAAATTTATTATTAATTTATAAATTTATAGTTTATATTATTATAAATTTATTAATTTATTATAACTTATAAGTTGAACAATTAAATGCAATAAGTTTGAATAAAATCGTTTGAGAGAAAAATGGTAGGTTATGAACTGGCTGGGCCAACGGCCTGGGCCGGGCTGGCCCATGGAATTAGAAGAATAAGCCCAAGTTTAAAAATTACATATCTGAGCTCGGCCTTGATTGGGGCTAACCGGCACACATAGTTCTGGTTCTTAAGCTAAAATTACACCGCTAGTACTACTCGGCTCTCTCATTATCCACGTCGGCGAGAGCCAATGACTCACCTTCCATTTTCAGAACCTTCCTCTTTCCTCTTTGCGGAGCTAGCCAAATCAGAGGTAAAAGAGTGAGAAACTTAGGGTTATTTTAGTAAAACTCAAATTATTGATGAAATAAATAGGATAAGTCATACCAAATAAAGGAGATGAAAGGATATAATAAAAGCAAATATGATGTGATTATGAATAGAGTTAGTTAGATAAGTTATTACTATAGGATTATACATATAGTTTTGTGATAAGCTATATTATAGAATTATTTGTATTATATTTGATTAGTACGAGACAAGTTATTAAAAAAATAAATATAAATGTTTTTAATAATTATATTTAGTAAAAAAATATTTCAAATAAATCTAATTTTGACAATTCCATTTTACTATTGATATTAGTTATTTTCTTATTTAGTTTGACATATTTTTCATAGTTAATTCCCATAGCTTAATTTCAGTATTATAATCCATCAACGAATAAATTTTAAAATATGTGAATTTTACACATGGCATCACTCAAATAATCGTCTTCTAAAAAATATGTCAGTGATTTCGATGTTTCTTCTCTTCTTTTTGCGTTAAAGTAAAGATTTTCTCGATACGGTAATCTCTCTAGGGCCTGTTTGGACAAACTTGCTTATTAATTTATTAGCTTATTTTAGTTATAATATCATATAATTTGGTTTATTATTTTATTTTTTCTGAACTATTTTTTTATATTTTAATTAAATTTTTTACTTTTTCGACTCGTTTTAACGAGAGAAGTCTAAAAAGTATAACAATTTAACTAAATGATAAAAAAAATTACTAAAGACAAAAAATTAACTTAATCAAATAAACAAATAAAAAAATAAGTCAATTTGGTCCCTCTTGTCCTCTTGGATTTCCATTTTTACTATTCTATCTCCTTCTCATATTCAATTTTTTTCTTTTTAGTTTTATTTTGTGTGTGGCTTGTATTCTATTTTTCGTTGTGCTTTTTTTTTATTATTTATTTTTTAACTATCCAAATCTTCAAGAGTACTTTTCTTATATCAATACAGATGCATTGAAACTAATAATGCCAAAATTAAGACTAGGAGATCACATCAAACTTCAATAAATATGTCCATAAGAGTTGAAAGTGTTGAAAATATTGAATTCAATTGGCTATTATTTTAGAATTGATTTATGAATTCAATTGGCCATTCAATTGGCAATTGAATTTCAAAAATCAATACCATTCATTTACAATTGATTTCTCTATTCATGTTTTGTAATCCTCCATAGGAGAAATTCTAGATAAGATTTCTCCTAGTATTCTGATGATGTATGAAGAACAGAAAAGATGTGAGTGAGTTCAGAGTACAAGAGGAGAAAGAGAGAGAGAGAGAGAGACTAGATTACAATTGTTTGTTGTGAGATAGAGAAAGACAGACGATGTGCGCTCGTATAGCCGATCTTTAGTGGTGTTCGAACGTTCGGGTCAACCGTTTTATCTTGAGAGAGTGACGCCAGTGGAGAAACTTACAACACCCTCGGTAGGTGCTGAATCATTATTAAGAAAACAGCGTTTGCAAGACTCGGTTTGCATATTCTGTTCATGTTATTTCTGCAATTTTGTTTCTATAAATTCTGTTTATTGTAATATTTAAAAGTTAATAAATATGCATTTTCTAGATCACCGAGCATGTATCTTGTGGCGTTATATTTCTTTCAATAGGATGGAGATTACAATGCCATACTAGCTCGTTGTGGAAAAAAGTCACCAGTGTGGCGCTCATGATGATTTTTTTTTATTACTTAACAATTTCGAGTGTGTTTTGTTGAAAAAATAATAACAAAATGATTTGAAGCATATCTAAAAATACTTTCTTCAGAACGTAAATTGTTTCTATTATGAAGTCTGCTTATGGGTTCTGGCAAAATTGTTCTCAAAATATAACAAAGCTATTCTTTCCTGAAGAACTGCAATCAGCAAAAATTGAAACTTTTTCCTCAAAATCCTCCTTTTAACATAAAATGAATTTTTAATGGAGAAAGATGTGAGTTTTCTGATGATTAAAAAATAAAAAACGGGCTTAATTTTTTTTAAAGACAGAAAGTGTCTTTTCAGAAAACACACCTTTTCAAAAAAAACCTTTTCAAAAATCAGTTATTAAAAAATAAAACCATTTGATGAAATAGCACCTTTTGAGTTATAATTGGAATGAATTATTTATTAAATTAATTAATTTAATTAATTTAATATAAATCGTTGATCAGATGACTCAAAATCTTAGCACCCACACATGAGCCTAGCCCAAATCATTACCCTATGCTACACTTTGGCCAATCAAAAAAAAAAAAGTTGCCATATATTAACCAAGAGGTAGCTACTTCCTAACTAATGTAGGACAAAAACTAAGCCTATATTTGAACTAGTTTTTTTGTGAGTTTTTTTATTTAAAAGTCTCTAAAAATGTTTACTTGTTTAGCCTCACTGACTTTTTCTATATATTTTTACATTTAAAAAAAATCAAAAAATTTATAAAAAAAACTAATCTAAACATTGGTTAAGCTTTTTATATAATCAAACAATGAGCTTAGCTCAACATATTTTAATAATATCTTTCTGCGCATAAAAGTTTTTCTCTCCTTTTACGAAGGTGTCTTCGTGCATCTGATTTACTTTTTTTTGATATACTTTATGTCGAATTTGTAGAACTTTTAGATTTCTTAATTATTTTTGATAAAAACAATGCTCTAAAAACCTTTATATATGTGTGTGTATCTGGATACTACTGTTTTTGTAATTTATAGTTTATATATAATGTCAATTGAAGATTAAATTCTACAAAACAAAATATAATGAAAATGCCAAAATGAAAGCAGTACTTCAGAATGTGTCATCATTATTTTATTTGTCAATCGCTGGGAGTGTTTAGCAAAGATTGTGATGCTAGTTTTTGATTTTCTGTTATTAATTTTAATAATAAATTATAATTTTTTTTAAATACTTATAATTTTTATTATAAATTAAAACTATTTTTTTATATTTTAACTGCAACTTAACACATTTACCAAATATCTTAACTTCTATTACCTATTATAATCTAATTAAAACTATTAGTTTCATAATGCCAAATACTTTCGTTATCCATGCCAACCAACCCTATCCTTTATTTCTATACTTTCTTACTGCATAAGTATGGAGGATTGAAATTTTTTTCCTTAAAGGGAAGAAGAGAGAAGAGGGAGAGCCAGCAGCTATATTAATGGGTCTTGAATTTTTTTGCAAGTTTTTTAAAAATGAATGGGGGGAGTGATTGTCATTTTCTTTCTTTTGATAACTTCCTTTTTTTATGGTATTTTCTAGTTGGGTATTAATGATTTGTCTCATTACTATTTTTTTAAACCAAAATTTTAAATTCTTATCTATTTTTGGTTTTGTATAAAAAATAGAAAAGATTCAAAAATTGCATCCAAGAATTAATGTGATCGGTATGTAATCGTATTTTTAAAATATCATGCAATATTATTTATGTAGTGATATCATTAAATGAGAAGATTCGTTATATATATCAAGCGATCGAGCCATCTTTTCTTTGTCATGTAATCAATAAAAATGGATCAATATTATCCCGTCTAAAGTATTTTTTATTATATCATTAAATAAAAATAATTATATAAATAATATCACATGATATTTTAAAATTACATAATAATTACTTGTATGCCAAAAGGCCAGTAATGATTTGCTTTATTTGTTTGTTATATTTAGATTTTGATTCCCATATATTAAGGGTGTTTGACAAAGTTACTGTAAATAATTTTTATCTTCTTATTACAAATTTTAATTATATGTTACATTTTTTTTACTAAATACCCACAACTTATGCTATAAATTATAACTTTTTTTTATATAATTCAGCTATAAACTAAAATCTGTACTAAATACTCACGACTTGTGTTATAAGTTACAATTTATAAATTACTAATTTTTGCAATACCAAAAATCTCAATGGTAGGATTTATATCCAAGATTTTTTTTTTTTTCTGAAAGGTCATATCCAAGAATTTGTGCAATCTATGCGCCCAAAGGGAATCTTAACAAGAGTTGGTTTTCATCCACCGCCCTTGGCAAAATGTCATGTTTGCCCTTCTCAAATTTTTTTTCCTCATTCATTTCAAGTGGCTTATTTCCTTTTGATGCTTTAATTGAATTACGGATTTACGTTCCATCTAATTGTATCGACTGCTTTTATTCTCATATCTAAAAATCCTTCGTCATCTCTTTTGCCTCAATTGATGGGATCACTAAACTTAGGTAAGAATCTCTTTTCTCGTTTGTTCATTCATACGAGTCTTATTGAGTTTGTTGGATAAAACAATTTCAAGTCGGTTTTAAATCTCATTCATACAAGCCTTGTTGGGTAAAACGACTTCAAGTCGACTTTAAATTTCTACCCAAATGAGGTCACAAAAGAAAATGATGTGTCCTAAATCACACAAAAACAACTTCTAGAGCTTGATTTTAATCTTTGATTTTCTTCCTTGTGATCTTGTAGGTTCTGCTAGAAGATGGTCAATGCTAAATAAGGTTTTGTTTGGAATCAAGCTTTAAGACGACTTATTATAATTTTTGCTTAAAGTTACAAAAAAATCAAATATACTTACTTGGCAATAGTGACTTATTGCTTATTTGATTTTTAATCTTATTACTTTTTAACTAAAATACTTTTATATATTTTTAAAAAATAGCATAACATTTATTATACGTATTCATTTTTGTATGAAGACTGTATTTCTAGAATTTTCTCATTGAAATCTATCAAATAGAATCTATTATATTGAATATGAAAAAAAAAAAATTCCTAACAACATTCATTATCTAATTATGTATTTGGTTTAAAGTCACTGAAAATGAAATAAATAATAAGGCTTTAAGCCACCGGTGGTGTTCGTCAAAATTTCTTTAAAGTTACTTTTTACTTTTTTTCTTCTTAAACTGTACAGATATGAGGATTGAATATTTTTTTTCTGAGGAAGAAGAAGAATATATAGGTACCTACATTAATGGGTTTTGAGTCTTCTTTGCAAGTCGCAAGTACTTTTAAAATGAATGAGAAAAAGAGGGGGAGAGTGATTGTCATTTTCTTTCCCGTTTTGATTGATTCCTTTCTTTTGGTGGTATTTGCTAGTTGGGTAATAATAATTTGCTTCATTACTTTGTTTTATCCAAAGTTTTAAGTTTTATCTTTTTTGAATTTTATCCCCAAAAGTCATAAGATTCAAAATTTTATCCGAGAATTAGAGTGATATGTAGGCATATTTTTAAAATATCACATAACATTGTTTATATAATGTTATCGCTGAAAGAAAATATTCGATATATATTAGATGAGCTCTCTTTTGTCACTCATATAACCAATGAAAGTAAACCAGCACTTTCCTATCTAAAGCACATCATAGCTACTACTAGAAGAATATTAAGATTTGGACAAATTCGAATCCCGAACCACTCGACTAGCATATCTAACGTAATTTGAGCACTAGTTCGAGTAACATTGGGTAACTCGAGCCGGTTAAGCAGTCTCGACGATTTGAATGGATCCAAATAGCCTGAGTAGTTTATCTGGCCTAGATGAAGAGAATAAGTTCTAAGCCAGTAAAGAAAGGACTTATGACTTCAAAAAAAAAAGCTTACTCGAGCTGAAGGGGTCCGAGTCATTAGGACCTCCAGTAACTCGAATGAGTTGATGTTGCTTCTATACTTGCCTCGCTAGACAGGAACTCATCCTTTTGCAAAGGGCTCTGGGATTCGAGTCACAAGGATTTCAAGTAGCTCGGATACAAGAATTGACACTAGTACTATGAATCAATAAGGAGTCGAGTTGTACTCACAAATAACCCAAACAAATAACAGAGAGAGCGGTCGAAGGTCAAGAAGATCGCTCTGGCTCGAATGACTCGAAATAGAGTAACTCAAATGACACAGCGTCAAATGACACAGCGTACCAAAGGTATTTAAAGACTATTTCAAAAGCAGACCGTGAATGCAGGTTATTGACTTACTCGAGCTACTGGGACTCTGACCAGCTCGGCTATCACAATTAGCCTGGATAATTATTATAGTCCTTTCTCCCAACGAAGATGAAATGAGCATGGTTCACTCAAGCCGCAAATGGCTCGGGCCCTTCGAAGTTATCTAAGTAGCTTGAATAGCTATTATAATCGGTTGCCGGAAGGATGGGTAAAAAGGCGGGTCATTTCAGACTTACAAGTGTGACTCGCTCAAGTGAACGAGACCTAAGCCATTAGCATCTCAGCAGCTTGGGTATCTAAATTTGCAACTTATCATAAAGGAGTATATGATACTCCATAGCAGCGTAGCCCTAACTACGATAGTAGCTTTGACTACCTGTCATGGCACAAACCATAAAGACATCATAGACTGTATTATTGCCACGACATAGGTCGTGAAGACATCACAGACTGTGTAGCTTTAACTATTTAATAATAATAATATAACACAGACTATGTGGCTCAGCACAGATTGAATAACCAAGATATAGCATAGACTATATGACTATAGATTCCTCTAAGAATCGAAAGGTCGTCTCAAAGACAATGAAGACAATGGCAGTACAATCCTGTACGGGACATTGGGAGACATGTGGTTTGGTGGCTTAGGAAATGATCTGTCAAACCATGTAGACTCACCCACTCGAGTCACTCGGGTGACCTCCGAGTCACTCGACCCGAGTGGGTCGGGTACTTGACCCGAACAGGTTGGGTATTTGACCTGAACAGGTTGGGTACCCACGAGGCACCTGTTGGTTGACCTAGTTGCGATTGGAGTAAAACACTATCTAGTCGATTTTTTGGATAGAATTTCTTGATTCTCTGAGATCACCTTTCATGATCTAATTATATCTCATAGAGAGTCCTATCTTAATCTAACATAACTCATTTGAATGTTATAAATAAGAGGGATAGTCGTGCTTTCAAAGGGATAAGATCTTGAGAACCTAAGACATTGTTCATACTGCTAATACTCCAAACTTAATTAGCCTTTACCTTCACACAACCCGATTTCTCTCCGTTCTGTGTTTTTTTGGCTACTTTCCATATTTCACCTCTTCATAAATTGATTATTGTTCATTCATTCAGGACCCTAGAGAAATCAATTGATATTCACATTCCAAAGTTTATCTCAAGTCTCAGGGGTTCAACTTGAACTTCATTCTTGATAATCTTAGCAGAATTCTTAAGATTATCTTTGATGAATTTTAAAAGTTGCATTTGATGGATTCCGTCGATGTGAAGTATTAAGAATTCAATATTTTGATGAAGTACTGAGAATTTAGTGTTATAGTGAATAAGAGGAATAGTGCACAAGAATTTGGAAAGTGATATTTAATACATCTAGGCTAAGGATTCGATTGAAGTTTGTAAATGAGTCTTGTATAGTTCTTTAGCATATATAGTGTTTGATTCACCTAGACTGGTCTTGTGATTTTTATTCGAGTTGAAAATTTTTACGTAAAAAATCGCGAGTCTTACTGTTGTTTGAGTGAGATTTTAATAATTGTTAGCCACAAATTTGTCTAGGCTCACTTTTGAAAAATAAAAATTATAATAGTTTTTATTAAAAAAATATTTTTTGAATGAGATTTTAATAATTGTTAGCCACAAATTTGTCTAGGATGGACACTTGATCATTATGCCGCCCCTTATATATATTGGAAAATTGGACTGAGAGCCTTTGGAAAACTGGACTGAGAGCCTTTTTCAAATTAATTCATGAATGTGCTTGGCTTTATGTGGTACATGGCTATACCACACCTATTGTTGCCTCTAAGGATGAGATGATCCCAAGCCTGACTAGTAGGCTAAAAAAAAGTTTTGAAAATATTGGGTAGGCTAAAAAGAGTTTTGAAAACATTGGTTAGAATAGTAGGACAATTAATGTTATTTTAGCAGTGTCACATCAAAAGAATTTTATTGAATTTGTACGTATAAAATTATTAAAGAAGTATAGAATATTCTAAAAATCACTAATGAAAGCACAACTATGACAAAACGTGCAAAAATTCAAAAGTTCGCTACAAATTTTGAAATTTTGAGAATGAAAGATAGTGTACTTTTAGTGAATTTTACGCCAACTTGAGTGATATTGTAAATTTAAGTTTTAATTTGAATTTTTTATTTCAAAATCCTGCATTGTTAGAAAAATCTTGAGATCACTCCGCGAGCAATTCCAACTTAAAGTTACCGCTATTGAATGCGTGTTTGATGTTAAGATTTTAAAATATTTTATCAAATAATTTAAAACAGCTTTTAAAATAGAAATTCAGTAATTTCGAACGTGAAAATAAATGAATCAATAAACCTCAAAATTGTTTCTAAAAATGAAAATAGAAATATCAAAACTCAATTTCAAGGTATACAATATTATGAATATCAATGTTACAATCACATCATGAATATCCAACTAAGAAAAAGAATAAAGGACAATTTTTATAGTGACATGGATGATTTCGAACAACAATTCAAACAATGACAAAGCAAATAATAATAATGGTAATTTTGTTAATTTTTCTAATTCATTTCATTCTGTTGACGATTTACTAAATCACTCATATGCGCTAGTCCTAAGTTCGTCTATGAAAGTTGTAAAGTGTTTACAGTAATTAAAATACTGAATCTGATTATGAACGCCGAGTTTTTTTAGCATGCATATCAGAAAATGAACAAAAAATGTTAAGTTGACAAAATTAAATATAAAATTGATTACAAAAATAAAATTTCTTGAAAAAGAAAAAGAAAATTTAAAGCAAAAGCTGTTTAAAAACTTAAATGAAATTAGTTAATAAAAACTTATGAAGTCATCTTATAAAAAAATCAATTACTGCTGAAAGAGAGGACGAATTAATTGAATCACGTAAAGATTATAAAGATAAACTTGTAAATCTTAAAAAAAATTTGCATGAGAATATTGAGCCAAAGAAGTCATTTGAGTTGAGAATTGTAAAATTGTGTTGGGTTAGGTATCTTGTATTCTATCGAACCCGTATTTATTATACTATTTTTTGTCTACATGTAATTAGGTTGGAGTGGAATTAAGAGTTCACTAATAATTATGTATAGGGTTATAATAATATGGGCTCATGGACTTTAGAGTTTCCACGCGTATGTACCTATAAATAGGACACTAGTAAAATTCTAAGGTTAAGAAGTGCGTAGATAGAAAATTGTGAGACTAGTTGGTAGGAAGAAAGGAAACAGGTACTGTACTATTTCATATTCGACATAGTGAAATATTTTCTCTCTTGCTTATGGACATAAGCCGATGTGGGTCAAACCATATAAATCTTCGGTGTTGCTTTTTTTTTGCTTTTGTGCGTGATTTTTTGCTTCTGTTCACGTTCGGAGATTAGTATTCAAATCTCAACAAGTGGTATCAGAGCCAACAGTAAACGATTCAAAGCAGTGGTGGTTGATCAGAGTAAAGTATTATTTTTTGATTTCGTATCGTATACATAAAAAAATTAATTTACACAAAAAGAAAAAAATCTGAAGAGAAGGCAGCGGCGGACAAGACTGGTAAGGATCTATTTGGTGCGGCAGTATCGTGTGCAACGTTGGTGCAGAGGCGAATCAAAACCTGATGAATAGTGAGTCGTGGCTTGATTTGCAATAGTGAGATTCAAGTTAATATTTATGCCATCAATTAACAGTGGAATGCGAAGATATTGGTTCTAGTGTTGGATTAGATATTGAATTCAAAGGGATTTTTATCCAGTGTGGTTGCATGTTTTGAATTAACGGCTCAAAATTAATTTTATTATATCAGCTCGTATATATAAAAATAATAATTTAAGAAAAAGGCATTTTCTAAGATTTTTCGGCGCTGCAGATTCATCGGTACTGTCAGATTTTTTGATTTCTGCACTATTTAATTGGATTGGATAGATCGAAATAGATTGGGATTGATCGGGTGTGATCGGGTACAATAAAGAGCGATCAGGCACAATCAGAGTTGATTTGAGCTGCGTGGAACAAAGTTTACACATATCTAAAATTGCGACTAATTCAGATTGTGGGGATTGTCTGACACAAATCTAACGACATTGAAGATTTTGGATTTCGTGATTGAACCTTTTAACGGGCACAACGACTTCACCTTATGGCAGTAAAGGGTGAAGAATATTTTGACGCATGAATCAAGATTCTCAGGAAGAAGTCAGAAAAATAAAAAACAATGAAGGATGTAGAGAGGGAAGAGATGCGGGACTTGACAAACAATATGATTCAGTTGTATCTCGGGAATAGCACTCTTCGGGAAATCATCAACAAAAGTGATCCAGCAAAACTCTCGGCTAAGTTAGAGAGTAGGTACAAGTTCAAGACATTGACGAATCGATTGTCTTTAAAGAAATAGTTATATGCACTTCAGATGATAGAGGAAGCGAACTTTATGGAGCATTTGGACGAGTTCAACAGGATACTAACGAAATTAGATTCTATCAGCACAAATATCGAAGACGAAGATAAAAAAATTCTCCTGTTGGTTTCATTACCTTCATCATATGAACATTTGAGGACTACACTGATGTTTGGAAAAGATACCATCGGTTTAAATAAGGTTGTTGCTGCTCTTATATCTAATGAGATGCTGAAGAAGAGGGACAGATCACATGGAGAGGGTATCATGGTTGCATCAGGCAGTGAAAAAGTCAGACGCAGAGTGACAGTGAGACAGAAGAAGGATTGCTCAAAGTCGAAAGGTTATAAAGGAAAGTGCTACTATTGTGACAAGGAAGGTCATTTGAAGAGGAATTGCCTGAAGTGTAAGGCAGATAAGAGGAAAGAACAATCATCAGAGACTGCAGTTATAGAGGGCTCCGATTATAAAGAATCAGAAGTGCTCATAGTTACTTCAGGTACGAAAAAATTAGATTAGATATTAAATTCTGGATGTTCATTCTGCATGTATGCAGTTAGAGAGTATTTTGATATGTATCAGTCATGTGATGGGGGTACTGTCAGGATGGAAAATAATGCAGCGAGTAGAATTGTCGGTATAGGGACAGTACGATTTTACAGGCTTGATGGGACAGTTTTGATCTTGACTGGGGTTAGACATGTGCTGAATCTAAAGAGGAATTTGGTTTCTTTAGAGATATTAGATTCGAGAGGTTGCAGGTTCTCATCTGGAAGTAGAGTTCTTTGGGTCTCAAAGGGAAATAGGGATGTACTGTAGGGACAGATGATTGATTACCTATACAGGCTCGTAGAGAATGTTGTGACAGATGGAGCTACTACCAAACATCATTTGAGTAATATAGATATGTGACAAGTGTAAGGGTGATTAGACCAAATAACAGTTGTAAAAAAGCACACAGAATAGGCGCAGGGGTACACGAAAGCGACGAGATAATACAAGTGCGCAGGTGAGCAAATTAGATGGTGTGCAAGATACCGACAGGATGCGAGAGCAACAGTTATTGGATGTTTACAGGAAATCTCTGGGCAACGAGACTAATACGACAGACGTGACAAACATGTGTACACCTCGACAGAAGCGAGTCTCATTTGCTCTTGATTTGGCCAGTGGTGGTGATCTTTTCGGTTGTGAGCACAAAAGGGGAAAGATGGGGCCACTTTCTTCTACAAAGTAGTGAGCTTTGTGGGGCACCTAGATTGGGGTGCAGGTACCTCGGTGTAGAGGTGTAGGCCATGCTGTTTGGGTGTGGCAATTCGACGACAACGACTACAGAATCAACATCAACGCTGGTTATCTTCAGGGTGGTTTACAAAATTTAAGCCAAAGTGGAGGTTATTGGGCTTGGTGCCTTGTATTCTATCGGGCCCGTATTTATTATATTATTTTTGGTCTATATGTAGTTGGGTTGGAGTAGGATTAGGAGCCCATTAGAAATTATGTATAGGGTTATAATAATATGGGCACGTGAATTTTACGGTCCCCATGTGTGCGTGTGCCTATAAATAGAACATTAGTAAAATTCTAAGGTTAAGAAGTGCGTAGACAGAAAATTGTGAGACTAGCTGGTAGAGAGAATGAAGACAGGTACTATACTCTTTCACATTCGGCATAGTGAAATATTTTATCTCTCACTCATGGACGTAGGCTGATGTGGGCCAAACCATGTAAACCATTCTATGATCTGAGTGAGTCTCATTCCCTTGAACTGGATATTGGTTGTTTTTCTTGGGGATGAATATCCCATTGACCCCTATTGTTGGTACTATAGAAGTGTGTTCTGTATTGATGAAATTTGAGGTTCTATAGTTATTAGTCGTGAGGACTTGAACGAGGTTCAGGTGATGCGTATGGTAGGATGTGTGTGATTCTATATGAATGGTATTAGGGTTCAATCGTATGTATCTTCAGCTTACAAAAGTAGTTCATGGTTTGTGTTTTAAGATGGAGAAGAGCAAATTGTGCGATATTTTGAGTGAAAACCTTGACCAGTATGGATGAAAGTAGAGCAGGTGTGAAACTAGTTTTGGGTGTGGTTTGACTTCGTTCTAAGTGAGTGGTCGCTTTGGGTTGGATGCATTCAGGGTAGGTTATGTTTTGATGGGATCGTGATGTAAGCTGAGCCATGGGACTGTGGTGTTTATTTGACCTTAGGGTTAGCGAGAACTTCTTGTGGAGACAATCAACATGACTGTTTGTTCGTGAGAATGTGTTTACGTGGATGTGTTGTTCTTGAGTGCAGAAATGTGATAACATCCCTTTTGAAGTAGACCTTGTGGTGTCTTGCTTTTGCGATCATTGGTAAGAATGGAAAGGATGTTAATGTGAGAACTCATGTTAAATTTTAGGGACGAAATTTTCTAAGGAAGGGAGGTTGTGGAGACTCGGTACTTTTTAATTAAATTCATTAACGAATTTAAATTAACATATATGGTTTCTAATGACAAATATTATATGTTGAATGTGGTTAACATGTGTGGAGATCCTGGGTAATTAGATTGAGATTAATTTCAAGGTGTCAAAAAAATAATAATAATGTGATTTGTATTAATGTAAGTTAAATTGGAGGATTAATTGTTGGTGATGATATATATAGGTTTTAAATGGTGGGGCCCACATGGTTTTAATAAGCCAAAAAAGAAAGGAAAAATAAAAGCCGGGAGAATTCCCCCCACCAACGGGCCATCTTCTTCTCTCTCTCTCTCTCTCTCTCTCTCTCTCTCTCTCTTCTTTTCTTCTCCATGGATGAGTTCTAAACCCTAGCTCAACCTTCTCTCCAAAAATTAACCCTCTTCCACTCGAAATTGGACGACGCCGTTCGGGATTCAAGCTCTACTCGGCGAGGGCTTCGCAACCAACTAACCAAAAGTTGATTTCATAGAGGTTCAATTTTGGGTCTTGAAGGTAAGATTTCGAGTTTTGTGGACTTTAGCTTTCAAGAGGTGGGATTTTTGACTAAGGTGGAACATTTGAGTTATATGTGATGAAATTGTTATTCATTACTTGATTTTTTCTTTAAAAGTTGAAGTTTTATCATAAATCCTAAGTTTCTTGAAAACCTTGGATAGATCTAGTTGGATCTTGAGATTAGTTGAATTTAATGAAATTGAAGTGTTCTAAAATTAATTTATACCTTATTTTGTAAGTTGATTATGAGGTTTGTGGACTTAAACAAAACTCTAAGTTCTTGAGAAGATGAAGATGGAATTTGAAGAGAGTGAAATTGGGTTGTTGGTTGAAACAAATGCATGATAAAGTTATTTTATTTATGTAAGTTGGGAATTATTGGATAAATTGATCATGAGCTTACATGTTTATGAAATTAATGAGGTTGGATGGGAATCCTAGATAATTTGAGAAGTTATAGTTGGGTTTAATGAGAATGGCTTGTGGTTGGAGCCATGTTTGATAATGTGGAATTATTTGTGAAAATTGAAAAATTGCATATGGTTTATTGTGGAATCAACTTATGATAAAATTTGATTTATTTATGATAATGGAAAATTGTTGGATATTTGAGACTTGATGGGCAACTGAAAATTATTGGATAAATTTAACCATAAGTTTGGTGTTGATGGAATTAATTGAAGCATGTGCTTATGTAAATTGGGTTATGATTTAATTAAAATTCGATGCAACGTGTGAAATTAATTTGAGTTTGACTAACTTCACGGTGAAAGTTCATAAACTTGTGCAAGATTGAGTGCCCTACTCATCGAGTTAATCTCCGTAAAAGTGTGCACGGATGCCCTTCCAATCGGTTCTATTTGGGAATCGTAAATGAGTGCGATTGTTAGGGCAAATTATAAAACTTGTGATTACATATCGGGTCTTGAGTGGTCTGGTCGAGTGTAATTGCACGAGAATTTATAATTATCGCCTCGAGTCGACACCTAATTAAAACCATTGACTTATAATTATTGATATAATATGGAGAACGTGAATTGTTGAGTTATCATTAAAATCGTGAAATTTTAATGCATTACGAAAAAATGTGGCTTATTGTGAAATTGCGAGAATTTTGAATGATTGAGGAATGTGGATTATTGAGATTCTCCCTATAAAAATTTTGACTTGTGAAAGTAGGATGAAAATGGAGATTTGCTTGAGTATTGGGATAACTATAGTTTCAAATCAACACTATTTTTATTTGTGAAACACCGGTTATGTGGGAATTGTTTTTTTTTAAAAATATTTATTGAAACTTCCTTTGAATACCTACATGATTATATATATCAAATTATTATTACACCTACATGTCCTCCTTCACATGTCACACATTTATTCTTGGTTAGTCAAATTTCTTACGAGTTTCGGCTCACGTTGCTTATGTAAATGATTTTCAGGTACCGGTGAAGATGCTAGGCCATAATAGGAGATTGACCTTTTTGAATATCTTGTTTTGAATTATATTAAAGTCTTGAGCCATTATATGTTTTATTTGGAGTTGTTATGAAGCCTTGGGCTTAGGTATATTTTGTGGACATAAGAAATATGTGCATATTCAAGTTAGGAACCTTGAAGTCTAGTAACTAATCTTTATATTTGTGATTTGATGATTTTGGAGTTGTAAGATTACAAGGTGTATGAATTGCATGATTTTGGGATGAATGTTATTATATAAAAAGCTAGTGGGATGAGTTATGTGAGACCCCGACCTGTTTTATTTTTAAAATGATTTAAGTGTTGATGGGGTTGGAGTTAACGCATGATCTCGGTTTATATTCTTAAAACGTGTTTGGTTGCGTTTGATTGGACAAAATGTGTTTTTACGGTCTCTTTTCGAGGTTGTTGGACTGTGTGTGTCTATGGCTTCTGAAAAAGGGTTGTTTGGTTGGTTGTTTTTAGGCTTATGCTTGGATCTGTGAGCTTTTTCAGTCGGCGCTAGGATTTTCAAGCATTCAGTCGACTGAGAGTGGTAATCCAGTTGACTAAATGGACAGTGTGGTGTTCAGTCGGTTGACTTGGTGAGTTCAGTCGACTGACCCGTAGCGGTGGGTGATTTTTGAGATTCTAGTAGCCTTTGTCAATCCACTGAAGGAGGAGGTTCGGTCGACTGAACCCCTAAATTTGGGAGTGGTATATAAATATCAGACGTTTGGGAGATATTTTGAGATATTTTCAGATATGGTTCTTCTCTAACATAAAATCTCTGCCTTCTCTCTAGATTTTGATGGGCACGGGACTCAATTTTCAGTGATTTGACAGTGAATCCTTAGTATCTGTGCCGGGGGCTTCGCATCTATCTGAACGAAATCTTGTTTCGTCAAAGTTTATTTTTCGAAGCGTCGAGCTTTTGGCTCAATGAGGTAGGATCTTAGACTATGCTATCATTAAAGGGTGCTACGTGCAGTTATACGCTTTTCTACCGATTGAAAACGTTTTAAATGTTGTATTTTATGTTTAAACCATGTTTGTTCGGATTAAAAATATGTTTTGCACTTTTTCTTGATTTTTACATGATATGAACTTGTAGATGTCCGTGATTTTTAAAAAGGTGATTTTGAAAACGGAGGATTTGTAAAAATCTTAAAAATCATGTTTTGGAGGTTTGGAGCTAACTCTCGGATTGAGTCTGACATTTGAAACATTTTGATAGAAACAGTAAAAATATTTTTAAAATGTTGTTTGATCTCCATGATTAATGGATGATGTGGCGGTTGGCCATTGGATCTTTTATACATGATTAATTTATAATTGTTTGAAATATTTTCAGAGTCGAGCTACGGGTTATTTTTTTAAATGATTCTATAGATGTGCCGGGATAGCGGGTGTATTGGGCCGCCATTGCTTCTCGATGAAAGTCCAAAAACTTGCGCAAGTAGGTACCTATGTTTCTTCAGGTTAATCCCCGTAAAGAAGGGGTGTGTGTTTTGTTTTCCTCGGTTGTAGTCCGTAAATAAAGTGGTTTACATTGCTGTGACTCTGTATAGAACTTGTCATTACCTAATAGGTCTTAAATGATTTAGGACTAGGTAATTGGCATTAGTCTATAATTGTTGCCTTTGTTCGTAGTGTGACATAGTCGGTATATAGGAATCATTTTCTCGATTATGTGATCCGAGTGAAAAATAACGTTTTGTTACTGTTTTTCGTTAACTGTGAAACGTTATTTGCATTGTTGAAATGCTTGGTTTTGAGGATGGAAAATCGTTTTGAGACTCATGTAACTCTGATGGAAAATTTTGAATTTTATGAAATGAAACTATTTTTAGGCTCATGTGGTTGAGTCAACTATATGCTATGTGATTGCATATCCTTCTTTACGACTTTATAGTTTGTTTCTATTCGGCTTCGGCTCACGTTGTGGGATTTTGTAAAAAAATTTTCAGGTGAACGTGGTCCTGTTGGTTGACCTTGAGGTGCCCAGAGATGGCTGATGACAAGACTCTAATGCTTTATCTTTGTTAGGTAGTTTATCCCTTTCGTATATGGTTCATGTTTGGAGGTAATATATTTTATATTTGAACGCATGCGTAATGTAATTCTTATGGTCGTGGGCCGATGTATGCAAGATTTATACTTTCGAAAGAAACCATAAGTTGGTTGTTATTTTGGTAGTTTCTTATTACGATTTTTGTTGGTTGATTCCACGATTTACAAAAGGGGTTTTCAAATGGTTTATGCTTAATTCAAGTTCTTGTGCTTCGAGGAAAATTTTGGAACCACCTATGCTTCTTTTAAAAAGAAAAATTTTTTTAATCCAAAATATGTATTTTATTTTTAAAGCTTGGCTTTTGGAGCTGTAACTGTAGTCTCTATGGCTTCTCTTTTAAATCAAATAAACCCTCAGTAGTGCATTTTACAAAAGTTTTAGCCTCGTTTGGCTTCATAATTTTTCATCTGTTTGTGTTTGAACGATTTTGGTGGTTGTTCATAGGCTTCTCGCACGATTCGGAGTTTAGGGCGTGACAAGTTTTGAAGCATTTTTTTTATAGTTTAAAATTATTTATATTTATATTTTATATCATAGAGTTTCACCTCTTGTATAAAGTATTGATTTGGAAGTAGATTGGTAGTTAATCTATATTGTTTTGCTTGCTATTAATACTGGTTATTATGGGGACTGTTATGCCGTTAGATTATTCAAAAATAAGAAAAAATTTGCCAATTTTTTTTTAAAATTTAGTATTTATAATATTTTCTACAAGTTGGGGCATGACATATATTTTCTTAAATAAAATAATATAATACAGAGGTTTTTTTTTATGATGAGAAATCAACTGCAAAAAACTCGTGCGTCCACGCAGAAGGTTACAATGAGGCAATTTGAAGGTATCCATCACTATAGTAAGGACCACAAGAATATTAATGTACACTTTTTTTTTCACTAAGGGTTTTGTTTCTTGGTAAAATTTTAACCATGTTGTCTAGTCATTCAAAGAGGCATATTATGAAATTTAAGTTTCAATAAAGCTCGATGAATGACCTACATAATTATACGCTTTATATATATAGGAATGTGTTAAATGTATTTTTTCTTTTCTTTTGCATATAAAATTGTCAATGTATCTCATTGTATGTAAGTGAGATTAAACAATTGTAAAAAGAAATATCAAAAAATATATACATAATCCAAAAGACCAATGATATAACATTTTCTAAAAAACTAGTTATTTTGAATTTTCAATGTTCAACATTTTCTTTACTTATTACAAAAAAATAAAAAAAACTTGCGAGTTTATTGTCAGTTTTACAACATTCTCTCCTTTTTCATCTACCTTGAAATTGAAATTGATTGCTTGTTAGTTTGAAATTCTTATGCTCACAAATGGTTGTTGGGAGACAATCACATTCTTAAGATTGTTGGAAAAAATTCAACGCAAAAAATATATACACATGCTCGATGATCCAAAAAATACATCTTTATTAACTTTCAACAAATACAATAATATAAAATTATAGAAAAATAAAATAACAGAAATAACATGAATAGAATTTGCAAACCGAGTTCTGCAAACGTAGTTTCCTTAAGAATGATTCACCGCCTACCGAGGGTGTTGTAGGTTTTCCACCGGCGTCACTCTCCCAGGATAAAAC
>JAOTRH010054780.1:0-19070 GCA_034768845.1 Heliamphora exappendiculata
TTTTTTCTTTATCTCGTTTAAATAAGCAAAAAAAAAAGAAGAAAATATAGTTATTTGTCTTATTTTTTATTTGTTAGTCTTAGTAAATAAAATATTCAATTATTATTTATCAATTTAATCTTAAAGTGAGAGTGCTATAAATTTATTTTTTAAGGTTAATTCTAGCACTATAAAATTTGTCTCTATTTTTTTTAAGTTCTCTATTTTGAAGATATTCAAAAAGTGCTTATTAAGAGAAAATTATTTCTCCTCATTTCTTTCTATTTCTCTACTAACCAAACAAGTGATTAGCGTTGAGATTTAATCATCAATCTCCGAGTACAAATAAAAATAAAAATTCACGTATAAAACGAAAAAAATAATTAACATTGAAGATTTACGTGGTTTGGCCCACACCAACCCATGTCTATGAACAAGAGAAAAAAAATTCACTACGTCAGATGTGAAAGAGTACATAACACGCGCCCCTATTCTCTCTACCGACTTACCTCTTAACTTGTTCTTACAATTTATTCTAATCTTAGAGCTTCGCAGTGTCTTATAAACAGACACATTAAAAAAATTCTAGAAGCCCATAAGCCTATTTAAAATTAAACTTCATACAAATATGATTCTTAGTGAGTTCCTAATTTCACGTCAACCCAATTACATATAAACCAAATATAAAATAATAAATGGGCTATGTAAAATACATGACACTTAGCCCAAATATCTATCTTGACTTGAATTCTACAAATCTCTTTAAAGATAATCGGTGTTGATATCAATTCTATCATTGTTGTCGAACTGCTACACCCAAATAGGGTGGCTCGTACCTCTACACCGAAATGCTTGACACCTATTCGTTGAGATTTCTACCGTCACTCAACTTATTCATCGAGGCGTGGTCATTAATCATCTGTCGAATTAGAAAATTGCTGTATGATTTAACGCCACTTGCAACTAATCTTGATTGTCCAATGCGTCGCTTTTTGCCTTGCACACCATATCTAGTCGTCGCCTCTTTTCTTTTTCTTCTTTCTCTGTACAAAATAAATATTTTTTGATCTATACAAATCGATATTAAAAATATATCTATGCATTGATCTTCCATCGCGATTTCGAATCGTCAACCATCAACTTCGATACCATTTGTTGGGATTTAATCACTAACCAGCGAACAAAAATGGAAGTACATCCATGCACGTACCAAAGAGAAAATTATACAAAAATTTACGTGATTCGGCACAAGCTACTTACATTCACACGTGAGAGAGATAATCTACTATAACCGTATAATGTACAATCGTGAGACTGAAAATACCTAAAATTTGACATTAACAAAACAGACCTTGAAACAAATTTCGTTTCACCACTCAAAGGTGACTTCGGTATTTTTCGTCTCTTCTTACATTTTTACCCTCTTTAATTTACTCTCTACACACATACTAGAATGATAAGTTTCTTATTTATAGGCAAACTTTAAAATTCAAGACTCTATATAATTATAAAATTCTATACATATTAGATTTTTTATGAATTCATAATTCTAGCTCAATTTAATATGTAAATAAAATACTAATTATATAGGTCTGCAGAATACAAAATAAACACCCAACAGTTAGAGAGAAAAGATATAAATTTATTATTCTTTCTTCTCAAATCACTCAAACCACTGTAAGTGTTGGGTAAAATTTACTATATTTATAAGTATAATATTCACTGTTCATAGTTAGATTACAAGTAAAATGTTACTTATGGTCTGCTGCATATAAACAATAAATATATAATGAATAGATCGATATTTATACAGAATATATAAATATATATAAAAGTAATAAATTTTATCTTTAAAAGTGTATTAATATTACAAAGTTTTTGTGTAATAGAAGACTATTTATTAAACCTTGCTTAATGAGCTATCATTAGCATGACCAACTCAAAAATAGGAGATTCTTTGTTTCAAAATTATATGTTCATATTTGTTGTAACTAAAATTATAATTTCATATATCACCGCTGAAAAGATAAAATTATAACTTTAAGTAAAAGTTAAAATTATAAGTTTTTAACTTAAAATAATAGAATCTCTATTGATTTAATTAGAATCTGAAACTATAAGTCAAATCTCTATTTATTTAAATTTTTGTTGTTCTACGAGTTAAAAGTTATAATTTAAGTGGAACAAACTCCTATAATGTATTAAAAATTATTAAATATATTTTAAATTTTTTTATCTCAAAGTTATTATATAATTTAATAACTTTTAATGCATTAAAATAAAAAATATATAATTTTTGATACAAAAAATATGTGGAAAAATATTCTTTAATTAATTTTTTATTGAGTTTTACTATAATATGGTGACCTCCACCGGCATTGTGCAGTGGAGCCGCACTTACAACCCTTCTCCTCTCTCTCATGAGCAAGCTACTCAGCCAATGTTTAACTTAATTTTTTTTAAAAGATTTTTTTTTTAAAAAGTTCTTAAAAAGTCTACTTGTTATAAAAATAAAAAATATAATAAAATATAATAATATTTTAAAAAATAAAAAAAATATGAATAATATAATTTTTAAATAGAGAAGTGTAAGTGAAATTTACCACCTAAAAATATTATATGAACAATTATATAATATTATGAGATTACCAATAAGTTCCCTCTCTCTCTCTCTCTCTCTCTCTCTCTCTCTCTCTCTCTCATCTATAGTCTGTCGGCCTCATTGAGAATTCAATGCTCTGAGCCCAACACCGACATGCTGCGCCGTTCAAGGTTAAATTGCATATATTAACGCCTCCAACCCGTCGTACATCCAAAACATAAGTCCCTGTTTGACTTATTTATAAATTTGACTTTTATATATATATATATATATATATATATCAAGCTTAACTTTCAAGCTAGTGTATTTGGCTTTTTTATATATATAAAAAGCTTAACTTTTTTTAATAAAAAGTTAGTGAATTTTTATAAAAATTTACTACTTTTTTTATTTATATTTTAATTAAAAAAACCTATGAATATTTTAAATATTATAATTTTTTTTAATAAAATTATTATAGTATCTTTAATTAAAAAATCAATTTTAATTTCAAAAAAAAAAGAATCGTGTATTAATATTTATGAAAAATATATATTTTACCTCTAAAATCTATTGATATTGAATTTTTTGTCCACCTTAACCTATGAACCACCACCCAGTTAACACAGCCCATTTTAAAAATAAAAGTTATTATTATTTTTAAAAATAAGAAAAATTAGTTTAACAATATTTGTAAATGACTTAAAAATTAAATATTTATTTAGATTAAAGTCGCTTTAAGCATAACATAATAAACTAAAGGGTTTTTAAGTTAAAAACTTGCTATAAATCTTTTAAATTTTTATATAATTTTATATTTAATATAGATCTTGCGCGATAGATCTCAATAAATAAGTTCTAAAATTAGAATTTTTATAGAAAACATGTGTATAATAAAAGTTATATGATATTATTAAGAATATATAAACATATTTTTTATTAATAAATCAAAAACAAAAAATTAATAAACAAAAAGATAAAAAGTTTAAGTTGACAAATAAAATGAACAGAGTTTTTTAGGCTTAAGCTAAGAACCAAAATAAATATTATGATTTTTCTATAACATTTTTCATAAAAAAATACAAATAATTAAGTTTTGCTCTCTCTCATAATTAACCCATGCAAGAAATCTTATAACAATATTCATGTAAAGACAGTTGGAAATCTTATATAAGAGATTAAATTATAATTTTTAATTTATAGTTTATCAAGAAATTAAAGCAAATGTCGTTGTAACTTTTTTGCTTATAATTTTTAATTCTAAAATAATAAACACAAATTCTACTATTTCAATATATAAGTTTATAATTTTAACAAACATTTACAACTTCAACTTAAAATTATAATTACATATTTTCAAACCTTGATTGGAAACTTTAATTGCTTTTTAGGTTTTTTTCTGCCAAAATGTTAAAAACCAACATAAGTTGTTTGGCATAAAAGCCAAAAAAATAATAATTATTAAAAAAATCAAAATACCATCATTTGAATTCCTTATTTAAACTCTCACCATATTTCAAAAGACAGTAATATCATTACTTTATAATTTATTACTACAATACTACCAATTTTAATTATATATAATGATAATAATTAACTATATAAAAATTCAATACTGTCTAATTTGAATAAAAAGAAAAAATGCCAACTATTTACCCATTTAACTAACTGCAAAATCCTACCTTAAAAATTAATTTACATAACAACCTATTTTCAATCCAAATAAGTTTCTTAATAAAAAACGTAAAATGTAAAAAAATTAATTTTTAAGCTACTTACTTGTCAAGCTCCAAATTCTAGGTCACGTAAAACACTCACAAGCAATCAAACATAACACCCAACCAGAGAATATACTCTCAAATTAAATCATACATGCATTGTATATAACCGCCAAACGGCAAACATTGCACGGTTTCAACACCGGAAAAACATGTTATAACATGCATGTAACAGAAAGAACAAAAAGGAAGACTACAGCTCTTTCACCTCTCTGACACCTCAAGATCAACCAGCGTGACCGGTACCTAAAAAAAAATCAAATCCTACACTGTGAGTCAAAACTTAGCAGAAACTAGACAATACATGTAATATAAGCTAAACATGTTAAGAAAAATGAGATGTAGTTTTAGATTCTCTTTCACGCCTTTAAAACAATTTTCATATGCAACGAAAAAGCGATGATATAAACCATCTTTTGACTCACTCACAGGAGCCTTGAAAACAATGCAATCCACACAACGCAGTTCATATGATTCGAAAACTGGTCTATCCGTTTTCAAAAACAAATTGAAAACTGGTCTATCCGTCTCACAATGCAGTTCATGCAGATCATGTATCTTCTCAGACTTCCACCGAATGACCGCAACCCCCGTCAATGCAACACACACAACCCGTGCAACTCATGCAACACACACAACGCACGCAACCTGTGCAACACACATAACGCACGCAACCCGTGTAACACACATCTTCACGAACTTTCACCGTAAGGCCATTATCCGCCCTCATCACACATCTTCACGGACTTTCACTGTATGACCATTATCCGCCCTAACTAATGCCTTGTTGACTAGAGCCAATAGATATCTTTACGGACTTTCACCGTAGGATCATTATCCGCCCCTCATATGTATCTTTACGGACTTTCACCGAGGAACCACTATCCGCCCCACATGTGCAATACAGATGCAGATCCACGTCTCAATAGGTATCCCTACACATGCCTAAACTACGGGATAAAATTACATACTACGGGACAACAAAGCCCAAAACCCTAAAGGCATCAAAATCACAAAGGCCACTTACCATGCACAAGAAAAAAACTATCCACAGTTCTATAAGCACAAAAGCACGTATAACCAAGATGTTCCACATAAAGATGCCACATAGCCCAACACGACATCACATGCCACATATCATCATCCGCTCACCTGATCGACCCGTCCACACACTGGGACGAACAACACCTAAACCAGAGGCCAACACTTGAACCCTCCCGCAGAATGGTTCTCACAAAATCCACCTTTAAACCAAACCCCAGACCCCCACGTCCCGCATATAACCAGCACACACATAACCGTGCCACAACACTCAAAACTAACCATGCACATCACACCCCAGGACGACACAACAAAAACCCCCAAAGCCACGACACGACCCCCAAAACCACCACACAACCAACCAAACTCCGAAAGGAATTCAATAGTATTTCAATTAATTAATCCCATAACTAATCAATTGAATACCGTTGAAAACCAATCGAAAACCAAGAACCCAATCCAAACCATCAAAACAAACACCAAACGCCCACACAGGACCCCAGTCGACTGGCTCCCACGCCCAGTCGACTGAAAACATGCTGGAAAGCAAGAAAAATTCAAACCAAAACATTTCAATCGACTGACCTCCAAGTCCAGTCGACTGAACCCCAAATAAAACCAAGTCAGTCGACTAAACCCCAAGAACCAAGATCCAGTCGACTGATCATTAAGATCCAATTGACTGACCTCTCTCGAAAACTATTTTTAAGCCACGATTTTAACCTCCAAAAACTTGAATCAACGCCTCAAAACACCCATCTAACACCCTCGAACATCCACACGCCCAAGCCTAATACCAAAACCACGAAAAAAACACCCAAGTCCCGATTTCATCCACCAAAATTGCCGAAAAATGGTTTTGAAACACAAAAATCCAACTTGAAACAAAATTAGATCCACAACAATTTAACCGTTAAAAATACACACGATTACACGTATCACCTTTATAAGACATAAGAGTTTAGGATCCTACCTCGGTGAGTTAAAAACTCGATGCCTCGAATCACGTGCAAATAGCAAGGATGGATGCGTAGACCACGACGCCAATAGCAAGGATCCGCTGTTGGATTATTAAAAACTGAGCCTTGGACCCCCGAGAAGTTAGAGAGAAGGCAGAGAGAAAAAAAACTTACTGAAAAAATTTTGAAAATATCTTTTGAAAAAATCTAACTCTAGATATTTATAGACCTCTAAAATATATTTTTTTAAAATTTTTTAAAATTCGCACCGTAACGTCTCACGGCCCCAGAAACCAACCCCGCATATATATCTAATCCCGATCATACATCAAAACATGTAAAAACATGCAACAACGAAAATGCCAAACGCGCGTCGAAAAATGCCAAAAAAAAAACGGATCAGCATCTACAACTCTACCCCTTTTAAAGGAATTTCATCCCTGAAATTCAACATAAGACCAAAATAATAAACCGCCGATCGCAATCGGCACATGCACACAAGATGGCCAGCCAAACCATTCCTAGGATATAGTCAAACAAAGTCAGGCATCCTAAATAATGGTCAACTATCTCAAAGACTCGGGATCTATGACTCACCCCAACCTCACATCCTCACCAATCGCTGCCTCAACACAGCACACCACCCACGGAATCCATCATCAACTTCTAAACAAATACAATAAAGAAACTGACCCAAGGCCAGCATACTCAGAAAGTACCTCTGCTCACTGAAGGCATAGCTGCATCATTCGGCACGACTGGTGCCTTAGAAGAACTGAGAGCTTTAAGGGCATACGTTCGGGGCAATGTCGCTCTGCCCTGTCCGCCATAACTCGGCGCTGTCGGCTGCCGTACCGACTAAACTGATGTACTCCCACCTGCCATTTGAAAAGTCTGAACCGTAGGATACTGCTGTCACTCATGCACATACGAGCCCTCTTGTGTGCCCACTGTACTCGACGTACTCTCTCTGGGGACAGTTCCTCTGAATATGTCCCGTCTGACCACATCTAAAACAAGTTAGCAGGTCCCTCCCCTGTGACTAGTTCGGTACGGAGCTCTAAGACTGCCTCAATCGTGAATCTGGGTACTGCCTTGGCTGTGGACAATCTGATACAAGATGCCCTGGCTGTCCACATCGGTAACATCTGACCTCCCTATGCTCTGGCCTCCCAAATGAAGCCACTAATGGTGATGGTGTAGAGAACTGGTGTGGCAATCCAGATAGATGAAAGCTAATACCAGAGGACCTCTGCTTCTTACTGGAATGCCCACCTGTCTGTGCCTCGATCCCACCCTGTGATGTCATGGCCTCCCTAGAAGCTTGAATCTCAGTCATAGTGTTCTCCACCCTCGCAGCTGCCTCTACCAGCTCTGTGAATACACAAAGTCCAATCGCAACCACACGCTCCCTGATTGTTGGCCTCAAGCCCCACTCAAACCTCATCGATCACAGCTCGTCTGTGCTCACCAACTTCGGTGTAAATCGGGACAAGCTCGTAAACTTGGCCTCATACTGCATGACATCTATGGCCCCCTAGGTAAGAGTGCTGAACTCCTCCCTGTATAAATCTCTCTTTGAAATTGAAAAGTATTGTTTCAAAAACACTCCTGTAAAGGCTGCCCATGTGACCTCCACTGTGATCCTGGCATATTTTCACCACGCGTGAGCAGCACCCCTTAGCTGGAAGGTAGCAAAAAAAACCTGCAACTCGTCCTCCTCAATCTGCAACGTATCAAGAATTCGCGTCACCAGCTCTAACCACTCTGTTGCCACAATAAGATCAGGATCTCTAGTAAAGGTAGACGGATCCATGCGCCTGAACTCCTGCATCGCTACTGTAGCCCTCGCCTCAAGAACTCCCTCTTTCTCCCTAACGATCTCACATCTAACTAATTGCTGGATAGAATCCACCAGCACACGCAATAACTCGGTCGTGTTCATCGGTCCCAGGGGAGCATTTGCATCCCCAGCATCAGGGATAGGAACATCCCATTAGCTAACACCATGGCCACGGCCCCGACCACGGCCTCGTTCTCTCCTCGCAGACATCGCGTCTATATGAAAAAGACTGAACATAAGATGCAGCACATAATATAAACCATATAAGCATGCTAACACATAAGAACATAGGTTCATGCTAAACAAAATCCCATATACTGAGAAGAACCAACAAGAATGACGCATCAATCTGGATAACCTACTTAGATTTTTTGCTAGAAATCACGTCAGCTAAACACGTTTATAATTTGGCTCCCAAGTTTGTTAACCCAAACGCCCAAAGACAAGACTATCACTCCTAAGATTCAACCTCCATACTCACATATACACGTCATTCACATATCTAACATGTTGACACGTTCATATTATTAAAGCATATAAACATATGCAATCAAGCACACGTAATTAACCTCACACAGTGATGTAACCTCTTTCCACGGCTCTTAAATATTCAAACCTAGAGCTCTGATACCAAGCTATCACGCTCCAAACTCTAGGTCACGTGAAATACCCACAAATAACCAAACATAACACCCAACCCGATAATACACTCTCAAATTAAATCATACATGCATTGTATATAAGCATCAAATGATAAATAATATACGGTTCTAATACCGAAAAAATATATTATAATATACATGTAACAGAAAGAACAAAAATGATGACTACAGCTCCTTCACCTCTCTGGCACCTCCAGATCAACCAACGTGACCGGTACTTGAATAAAATTAAATCCCACACCATGAGCCAAAGCTCAACAGAAACTACACAACATATGCAATATAAGCTAAACATGTTAGAAAAAACGAGGTGCAATTTTAGACTCTCTTTCAAGCCTTTAAAATAATTTTTACATGCAACGAAAAAACGATGATACAAACCATCTTTTGACTCACTCACAGGAGCCTTGAAAATAGTTGAAAAAAGATTTTTAGATCGCAATTCATACGACTCTTAACAATAATTTGAAAACTGGTCTATCCATCCCACAATACAGTTCATGCAATTCGTGTATCTTTTTGGACTTCCACCGAAGGACTGCAACCCCCGTCTATGCAACATACACAACCCGTGTAACACACATTTTTACGGACTTTCACGTAGGGCCATTATTCACCCTCATCACACATCTTAACGGACTTTTATCGTAGGACCATTATCCGCCCTAACTAATGCCTTGTTGACTAGAGCCAACAGATATCTTTACGGGCTTTCACCGTAGAACCATTATCCGCCTCTCATATGCATATTTACGGACTTTCATCGAGGGACCACTATCCGTCCCACATGTGCAATACAGATACAGATCCACGTATCAACAGGCATCCCTACACTTGCCTAAACTACGTGATAAAATCACATACTACGGGATAACAAAGCCCAAATCCCTAAAGGCATCAAGACCACAAAGGCCCCTTACCACGCATAAGAATAAAACTATCCACAGTTCTATAAGCATAAAAACACGTATAACCAAGATGTTCCACATAAAGACGCCACATAACCCAACATGGAATCACATGCCACACACTGTCATCCACTCACCCGAACGACCCGTCCTTACACGGGAACCCGTCCACGCACTGGGACAACCAACACCTAACCCGGAGACCAACACCTGAACCCCCCCTCCCCCCCGCAAATGGTTCTCACCAAAACCCACCTTTAAACCGAACCACAGACCCACACGTCCCGCATATAACCAGCACACACACAACCGCGTCACAACACTCAAAACTAACCATGCACGTCACACCCGAGGACAACACTACAAAAACACACGAGGTCACGACACGACCCCCGAAACCACCACATAACCAACCGAACCCCGAAAGGAATTCAACAGTATTTTAATTAATTAATCCCATAACTAATCAATTAAATACCGTTGGAAACCAATTAGAAACCAAGAACCCAACCCAAACCATCAAAACAAACACCAAACGCCCACACAGGACCCCAGTGGACTGGCCCCCACGCTCAGTCGACTGAAAACATATTGGACAGCAAGAAAAACCATAATAGAAACATTTCAGTCGATTGACCTCCAGGTCTAGTCGACTAAACCCCAAACAGAACCAAGTCAGTCGACTGACCCCTAGGTCCAGTTGACTAAATCCCAAGAACCAAGATCCAGTCAACTGATCATCAAAATCCAGTCCACTGACCTCCCTCAAAAACTGTTTTGAAGCCACGATTTTAACCTCCAAAATTTTGAATCAACGCCTCAAAACACCCATCTAACACCTTCGAACATCCACACGCCCAAGCCTAATACCAAAACCACAGAAAAAACACCCGACACCCGATTCCATCTACCGAAATCGTCAAAAAATGATTTTTAAACCCAAAATCCAACTTGAAACAAAATTAGATCTACAACAATCTAACCGTTAAAAACACACACGATTATACGTAGTACTCTTATAAGACATAAGCGTCTAAGATCCTATCTTGGTGAGTTAAAAACTCGATGCCTCGAACCACATGCAAAACCGAGCTTCACATGAATAAAAATTCGTCCAGATGGATGCGTAGACCACGACGCCAATAGTAAGGATCTACTGTTGAATCGTTGAAAATCGAGCCTCGGGCCCCCGAGAAGTTAGAGAGAAAAAGAAAACTTACTGGAGAAATTTTAAAAATATCTTTTGAAAATATCTAACTCTAAATATTTATAGGTCTCTAAAATATCTTTTTTTGAAATTTTTCAAAATTCACACCGCAACGTCCCACGGCTCCGGGAACCAACCCCGCATGCATATTTAACCCCGATCATGCACCAAAACATGTAAAAATAAGCAACGACGAAAATGCTAAACACGCATCAAAAAATACCGAAAAAAAAGGATCAATGTCTCACATTACTCATCACTCTCAATTATAATCTATAAATTTATAATTTCAGCTATGATAAGCTCATGCACTTCATGCTAAGTACAATTAAGTACATGCACTTTTTCGGTAATCTCTATATATATGGCATTGTATGCTAAATACATGCATGCATATTGCTTCACATTTGATTTTTTTTGTAAGTAAATGATTAATATACTAAAAGGAAAAAAAAATACTACAATAAAAATTAGAAACACAACTTAGCCAAATAAAACAAATCTCACAAGTCTGAGAAATTAGAAAAAAAACCAAAAACATAAAGCACATTGGCTCACACGTCTCAAAAGAGACAAAATTAAAAATACAAGAATATACTAAAATTTAAAAACCCTACTCAAATATTACAAAAGATCTTTTTTTCGAATAATCAACAAGTTTCTAATCGTCTTATTTAACTTCTTCTTGTTCTCATTCTTGGATATTGAAATTGATATACCTTTGTCTTTTGATTTTATTTTTTTAGTCTCATTGTTAGGGTATGATATTTTATATTTGTTTGGCAACTGGTTTAAAATGATTTTTTTGGTATAATAGTTAAAAAAAATAAAAGTTAAAACGACAATAGTTATTGAGTTTGAAATCTAAAAAGTAATATTTTAAAACATTTAAATACGTAATCATATTGATAATAAAATGGTATATTATTTGATATTGAATAAGATTTTATTAATATCAAAACTCATTATGTTTCAACTCAAGACGTAACTGCCAAATTTAAAATCTTGACTTAAAGGCGGCCAAACCACGACTTCATATCAAAATTTTAGAAGTTATTATAAAAAACTAGCGTCAACCCCTGATTAATCCTATAAAAAAAACCTTGATTAATAAATTAAGTGTTCTTATTTTTTTATTTTTAATTAAAACAAAATATATATCATTTAGTAACTTAGTTTCTTTAATTAATAAGATACGTTGATAAACAAATATGGAAATGGGTTATGAAAACAATAAATAATACAATAGATATTTAATTTCATAATTATTTATTATAAACAAATTTAATTATTTTAATTCTATTTTCCAATACAAAGATGGACTTAGAGTTTGCATAGGAATTCAAACTATTGTGAGAGAACTGCGTCTGATTTTGTCAATGTTTTAATCATCGATTATTGCATAATTATTATTATTTTAAATTTTTTATATTAATATTTATTAATTAATTAATTATTAATTGATACTATTCAATATTAACTAATAAATAATTGTATTACCCATACATATTTCGATACTGAGATTTAAAACCTGGTTACGAGCTGGTGCACCAGAGTTTTTGGCCTATATAACATCTGAATCCTTTCTCTTCGCCACTCTCATCTCATCTCTCTCGTCCTCTCTTTGTAATAAAAGTATCACCTCATCTTCCTTTCTTTTCTACTTCTAAAGAAACAAGAAGCCGCTTGAACTCTGCTAATGACGAAACTGGGTAACGTTCCAAAGGACGCAACTTGGTGGTTTTTTACGCTACCACCATTTCTTGGCTCCAAAACCCTACTGGAAATCGATGGTTATGTTATTTTCTCTCTCTTCATGGCCGTCTTTTCTCTCTCTTTTCTTACTTGGGTCTTCGCCGGCGGCGGCGGCGTTGCTTGGAAGAACGGAAGAAACCGGCGTGGTGCCACTTCCATCCCCGGACCTCGAGGCCTTCCCGTCGTCGGCAGCCTCTTCACTCTCAGCCGCGGCTTGGCTCACCGCACTCTTGCTTCCATGGCGTGGAGCCGTGCCGCCACCCAGCTCATGGCTTTCAGCCTCGGCTCGAGCCCCGTCGTGGTGGCCTCCGACCCCCACACCGCCCGAGAAATCCTCACTTCACCGCACTTCGCCGACCGTCCCATCAAGCAGTCGGCGAAAAGCCTGATGTTCACCAGAGCCATCGGGTTCGCGCCCAACGGGTCGTACTGGCGGCTCCTGAGGCGAATCGCTTCGTCCCACCTCTTCTCGCCCCGCCGCATCGCCGCCCACGAAGCCGGCCGCCAATCGGACTGCGCCGTCATGCTGCGCGGCGTAGCAGCCGAACAGTCTCGTCTCGGTTCGGTAGTTTTAAGGAAGCATTTACAGGCGGCGGCCCTGAATAACATCATGGGCAGCGTTTTCGGAAAACGTTACGACCCGGCGCACGATATCGATGAGCTTGAGGAGCTCAGAGAAATGGTGAGGGAAGGGTTTGAGCTCTTGGGAGCTTTCAACTGGTCCGATTATCTTCCATGGCTCAGCTATTTTTACGACCCGAGCCGAATAATAAAACGGTGTAACGAACTCATCCCCCGAGTTAGAAAACTCGTCCGATCCATCATTGAGGAGCACAAACTCAGTGGGTCAGGGAAGCCTTCTGACAATGGCGATTTCGTCCATGTTTTGCTCTCTCTGGATGCTGATGAGAAGCTGAATGAAGATGACACGGTGGCTGTCTTGTGGGTATGTGTTATATACATCCACTAATATATATATATATATATATATAACTATAATATGATTTTTTTGCACAACTGATCTTTTCAGTACGCATTATAATATGCATGATTTCAATTATCAAAATGAATTTATGAATAATGTTTAAAAAAAAAAAACAAAGAAGACCTCTTCAATTCTTAATTTTTTTTAATAATGTATGTTTAGGGTTTTAGTGTTTTGCATGTATTTACTACATATATCTATATTATTCATGTACCTATTCCAATGTGTGGTCTGATTAACTGAGTTGACTCACCTGACTTTTTCTTGTTTAGTCTATACATCTATATTTATTAGTGTAGTTTACTAGTCTATATCTATATTATTTATGTATCTATACAAATGTGTGGACTGATTGACGGAGTTGACTCACCTGACACTTTTTTTTGTTTGGTTTTTCCATGCAGGAAATGATTTTCAGAGGGACTGATACGACCGCTTTGTTGACGGAGTGGGTCATGGCCGAGTTGGTGTTGCACCAGGAAGTTCAAGCCAAGCTTCGGGACGAGCTAGAATCTGCTGTGGGCGAGAACAGCTTAACAGACGCTGACGTGGCTAAATTGCCCTACCTACAAGCAGTGGTCAAGGAAACACTGAGGGTTCACCCACCGGGTCCACTGTTATCGTGGGCCCGATTGGCCACGGCGGACGTCCAGCTCAGCAATGGCATGCTAATCCCGGCCAACACGACAGCGATGGTAAACATGTGGGCCATCACCCACGACTCACACGTGTGGGAGGACCCGCTGGAGTTCAAGCCCGAGAGGTTCGTGGAGGGCGGTAGCGGTGATGTAGATGTTCGGGGCGGCGACCTCCGTTTAGCGCCGTTCGGGGCGGGGCGGAGGGTGTGCCCTGGCAAGAACCTTGGGCTTGTGACCGTCACCCTCTGGGTAGCAAAATTGGTGCATCATTTCAAGTGGGCCCCGGACGTGGCGATCCCAGTTGACCTTGGCGAGGTTTTGAAGCTGTCGTGTGAAATGAAGCACCCTCTGTCCGCTGTGGCGGTGGCAAGGAATGTCTTCTTTTAGGTTTTTTTTTTTCGTTTTTGTCACTTAGTTTTACAAACTTAGAAAATAAACTTAAAAATTTATTCAGAACTCAGAATGAATGATATAGATTCACTTGAAATCACAGTTGAATATAAACTATTCATTTTGAATTCAAAATAAGTTTTCAATTTGTTTCCTGGGTTTGTAGCAGTTTTGTTTTTTTGTTTTTTTGTTTTTATTTGTGTTGGTTTGGAGTCCATGTTTAGTTTAACTCTGGAAGTTTCTACAGTAGATATAGATTTATAATTTTGTATTGTTTGGTATACCTTTTTCTAGAGGCAAGTAGCTAGTGGAGCATATTGGGTTGGTTTTTAGTTGTTTAGTTGCAGTTCCATTGTTGTTTTTGCAAACCTTGCTACACTTTATTACACCACGTTTAAGAGAAATGAAAGTTAATTTAAAATATGAGGTCGTGTTTGGAGTTTCTGTAATCTTTGAACTAACTGTCGTGAGATTTCAAATACCTCCACTTTAGTCCACAATTCTTTTTGGACATGTTTAGAGTGTGGGATTATAAAATTAGACTCAGACTATTAGTTCAAGGAATTTCTTAATCCCATATTTGTTCACTATAATAGTGGTGAGATTAATTATCCTGAATAACACTTAATCCCATGGATTAGAAGATAATTAGTCCCATAAGATGATGTAATATATAATTCCAGGATAATAAATTTCATGGACTAAATATAAAATTACTTATTTACCCTTACATATAAACCTCAAATTGACAGTCATAACCATTTTCGTATATTCTCAGCCATCCATAACGCTCGACAACTCTAGCATCAAATATCTATCGATGGTTTGGGATTCAGGTCCCAGGAGTCCGGGAGTTCGAAGGTCCTAAGTGTTCGAGGGTGCTGGGGTTTAGGGTCCTAAAGGTCCATGGGTTTAGAGCTTTGGGGTCCAAGGTCCCAATGATCCGAGGGTCCAAGATCTTGGGGTCCTGGGAGTTTGGGGGTTCAGGGTCCCGAGGTCCTGAGGTCCCGAGGTTTGGGACTACATAGTAGGAATAGGCATGGGTCGATCTGAGTCAGGTTGGGTTTTAACCCAGAATCGAACCGATCAAGATCGGTTCTGAAGAAATGGATCCATAACTGAACCATTCATACTTGGAACCAACCCAATCCAACCCATTTTGACTCGGGTTGGTTCGGGTTGTACTGTAGTTCCATGATCTTTCCACAATAAAAAAAAAAACATTCTTCCTTTAGCTGCATTGCAAAAACGACAATGGCCCCGTTTGGGCAATTTTTCTTATTTGCTTATCGATTTATAAACCAAAAAATAAGTCACATCGTTTGGGTAACCAAATAAGTCAAAAATAAAAAAATAAACAAATAAGTTCGTTTGGGTAACCAAATAAGTTAAAATAAACCAAATAAGCTGGCTTATAAGCTGACTTATAAGCAAATAAGCAAATAAGCTTGTTTGGGTAGCTTGGCTTATAAGCAAATAAACAAATAAATCACAAACCACTCAAACGATATGGCTTAAATGAAATTTGACTTATTTGCTAATAAGCAAATAAACAAATCACCCAAACGGGGCCAATATATTCTTTCTTTGGCTTGGAAAAAAAAAACATTATTGCTTCAGTTTCAACTCCAAACTTAGCATCATCATTTGTTCTCAAATTTTGAATTGACGTTTACATGAAGAAAGAAAGGGAAAAAAAATCAATTAAGGTAGAAGTAGTTTTGAGATTCACGAATAATTGGACTGTCAAAGATAAAGAAAAAAGATGATTAGTAGTTAAGACTAATATTGTCTCACGGACACTTCACTATCCTCCCTCTCAAAATTAACTAATAAATTTAGTTTTTATAGATAAATATATGTAATTATATATATACCTCTAGATCTCGGGTTGGGTTGGTTTTAAAACTTACCAACCCAAGAATCGACCCGACCATATCGGCTTCAATATATTTATACCTATAACCAACCCATCACCTTAGTAGAGCCGAACCAACCCAATCCAAAGCCAAACCAACCCAACCCAACCCAACCAAACCCAAAAAATCCGAGTTGGGTTGGTTCATAGGATATTTGGGTCATTTGTACACCTCTACTGCAGAGTCCATAGGGTCCAACGGTCCTGAGGGTTCAGGATCTTGAGGGTTCGAGGTCTTAGGGTCCTAGGGGTATAGGGTCCTAGGGGATTTAGGAGTCCGAGGTCCAAGGGTCCAAAAATTTGGGGTCTTAGGGTTTCAAGGCCCTCAGAGTCTAGGGTTTAGGACTACGAGGTCCTGGTGGTTTGGGAGTTTGTGATCCTAGGGTCTCGGGGGTCTTAAGAACCGGGGCTACAGGATTTTGGGGGTCGGGATCTCGCAGGTCTAGGGGTCCTAGGGTCTAGGGCTAAGGGGTCCCGAGATCTGAGATCCAAGGAGTTCAGGATCCTAGGGTCTGAGGCTATAGGGTCTAGGTTTCAAGACTATGGGGTCCCAGGGGTTCGAGGTCCAAGGTCCCGAGAAGTTCTGGGGTTTGAGATCCTAGGGGTCCGAGGGTTCTAAGGGTTACGATGGTTGTATCATTTCTATCATTTCTGTCATTTATATCAAATTAGTCTCGAATATATATATTTTTTCATTTCTATCAAATTAGTCTCGAATATATGATAGAAATGCTGGTTCTATCAAATGTCCGAGGGTTCTAAGGGTCATGAGGGTTGTATCATTTCTATCATTTCTATCATATACATTTCTATCAAATGCCGGTTGTATCATTTCTATCATTTCTATCATTTCTATATATATATATCCTCTATTAAAAATATAAATAAACAAATTCAAAAAATAAAAAAATAAATATGATGTGAAACTGAGCCTTAATAGACAGGCAATTAAGACATTACTATCATTGCTAGGCTAAAAACGAAATGAGAGACAACTTACAAAAAATGAATGCCAAATTATTCATATGAATATATTTGTCATCAAATTTGTTTATCTTATCTAATCCTTGCAAAAAAAACAAATGATTGAATTAATTTGTATATGATAAGTAATTATTTAATAGAGTAAACAAATAAAGGACAGCATTAAAAGTTATAACATTTAATTCGAATGATTTGATATCACAAGATTCCTAGTCTTGAGATATCTAATCTATGTTATAATCTAGTCCAGCACTCCAAACATAGCATTTGTTTACTCGATGAGACAAAAACTTAACAATGGCAAGTTAATCCAATTATCTTTGAGATTTTATATTTGACATTTTATGTACAAAATTTGACTTAAGAATCTAGTCCAACACTCCAAACATAGCCTTTGTAAGACTTTTTTTTTTCAAAATATTAAATATATATACAACAAATTTGAATTGTAAACAATAAACTTAAATTAAACAGAATATGTAAATATATATATATATATATATATATATATATATATATTATAAAATATTAACTGGCATGTGATAAGAGAGGTACGATTCCACTGTCCTAAGATTGTAATTGCCTCCCTATGCGAATGTTTCGACAACAAATGTACAATCCCAAAATTCAACCCAAATTACAACCCGACCTCCTAATGCTCGAGCATACTATATGAAATATGAACCCGCCTATAATCGAAGTTGTCCAAAATCAATATAAAAGAAAAGTATGAGAAAAAGATTCGTGAACTTCCAAGACTTGTAAAACCAAAAGCATAAGTTTCCTTAAAAGGACCAACATGTGACTTTTGGAAAATGCATAAACCAAAAGGTCAAACCTTTTGGCTTATGAACTGTTAGACAAACGGTTGGGAAAACTTATGGACCCTTGGACAAAAGGTTGCGAAGGTTTAAGAATCGTTGAGAAGATTTGAAATTCAAAAACACCACAATCCCCCACAGTTTCAAAACTTCCAAAAAACAAATCAAAACAACAATAAATAAATAAATACATATATAAAAATAGAAGACAGTATTGAACAAATATTATACTGTGCAATAGGTGTAGGTGTCTTCCAGACTTGAATCTCACTTAATGTTAATCGTCTTCCTTTAAAGAGTTATATTGAACTATATCCTGAATTAATTCCTTTGAGCCAAAGTACAATGTGTCACACATACTGCATCGATATTAGACTTAGTACAATGTGTCACACAACTCTTTCTCCAGGGTCGGCCCAGGCCCTATGGGTAAAAGACTCGGGCTTGGGCTACGGTCTCGGGTCTCAAGCTGGACGTCGGGCCTGCCCTCGGGCAGACTTGACCGGGCCTGAGTATTTTTTTTATAATTTATAATACAATAGTTGTTTAAAATTAAGTTAAATTAAAAATTATAAACTTAAAGTTTATTATATTATATAAGTTTGTAATTAATAATTTATT
>JAOTRH010054791.1:0-19070 GCA_034768845.1 Heliamphora exappendiculata
ACCTGCATCGGGAAAAGCCTTAGCCGGAAAGGCTTTAAATGGCGACGGGTTCATCCCAAACCAGCCATAGCAGAACACGCACCATTGAAGAAAATTCAGCTGTTCGTTCTTTTTCAAATGATTAGCAGCAACGACCAGCTTCATAGACCAGAAGGTGCTGGTGATGTATAGCAGCATCAACACCAAAGCCGAAGCGCTTACCAAAACATGGATGCAGCTGATAAAAGCCAGTGCCATGAACCAACCGCTGTACGTGGCATTTATCACATTACTTTTTAGAATCACGTAGCCGAAAAGCGGAATGCAGGCAATGAGTATGGAAATAGTAATCAGTGCCAACTTATTGGAAATTTAAGTAAGAGATCCAGCCATAAACCAGGGTCAGGAAGATGAATAAAGAGACCAGGCCTATTTCTCCAAGCTTATAGATAAGACCTTGCGGAGCCGATTTGGTATCGAAATAAAAAAACTGGATGAAGATCCGCGCCAGCCAGTATAAACAAATAAACAGCGAAACCGATTTTGCCAGAAAGCTTTTGGCCAGCAATTCGTCGGCACCAAAAACAGACAGCAAACCGAAGGACAGGTTGAACATCAAAATGTAGGCGGCATAGGTCCAGAAGATCTGCTTAATGATAAGGGCTACTTTCCTAAGCTCGACATTCCAGTTGAGCATACGCGGAATGGCTAAGCTGCCTATGCACAGGGCGATTTGCAGGTAACCGGCGAGTTTCAGGAAGAGGCTGGGGCTTAAAGTCATTGGTCTTTTAATTTTTATGATCCCGGAAGTGCATTAATAATTCCGGGGAATTTCAATAACAGGAATTTGCAATACAGTGGCAAGAGTGCGATCTACATCATACCGCTTAATGTTCTCTATATAAAAACACCCACAGCCCTAAATCCAGTATGCCATCATTTCTTTAAAAAAGGGGATTTCTTTGTTCTTCGATAATTCATATTCCCTTTCGTTGATCTCTCCCAATTCATCACCATATTCCATGCTGCGTACATTTCCGTCAGCATCATGAAGATAAGTCATCAGGTCAAGCGCATCACTGAACTCGTTTAACAGAAAGTGTTTCAGGCTCCAGGCATACACGATGGTATCGGAGCCCCACACGGATAAAACCGGCCGGTGAACAAGCGTTTCGTCACTTATGAGGAAACGGTGTGAAGTCAATGGAAGGAGCTTCGGTGTTTTAAGAAACCACTCTGCAAAAACCGCTTTCTTCTTTTCTTCCGATTCTGTTTTTTCACCCCATGATTCCAGCCATACGCCATTCGGGGCTAAAACATCTTTTAAAATTTCCCTATACGGCCAATCCAACTTATTCCTGATTTCCTCATCGTCGCTAAGCCAGTTATAGTAAAAGGGACGCTTTCCTGTTTTTACTTTCTCATGTTCATCAAATGTTTCGGTATACGCGTATTCCTCGCAGCGATCTATCGTGTGCAAAATCTTCAGGAACTGCCTGTGCTCCGGAACAAACCGAACATCATACTTTTTTTCCACGCTGTCAATCTCTTCATCGCTCATGCCAATCCATTTAGCTCCATCAATCCAACGAGGTTCTGCTCCTTCTTTCGTTTTTTCACTCCACGCCGCTTCCGTTTTTTCTTTCAGCCAATACAGGAATTCGGTATAGTCTTCGGGGATTATGCGTGTTTGTTTATCTTTCATCCTCTTGCGATCATATATAAGTTTAAAAATCCGGAAAAGGCGTAAAGTTCGTACGCAGGTATAAGGTGCGTGTCAGCACATGCTTCTTCGTATCCGCATCGTAATAATAGATCCCAACAAAATATTTCTTTCCATACTTTGCCGTTCTTACTTTTTTGGTTTCAAAAACGGTAACGGGCTTTCCCCTGTGCTCCACTTTCCCTACCTTCTGATCTACAAGCAAAAACAACTCATCGTGCAATTCAATAGCCAGGGTGTCGTAATACTTACCCATACGCAGGGTATGCCCATCCAGCAGAATGGTATCGTTTTTCAGCGCTTTTACACTCGCCTGTTTGAAATCCTGATTCCTCTTTTTGAGCACAGGCAGCAAATCCGAATAGTTTATAAACACCTTCGTGCTATCGAAGTTGAAGACCACGGTAGGATTTTTCTGAGCTACTGACTGTAGTACAACCAGAAAAGCTATCACAACATACCGCGTTTTCATTTTATCTTTCAATGTCCTTTGTTACGATTTGATTTGAATCCTAAGACCTTCTGCATTCGACCACAACATGAATTTATGTTTTCCCCTCTGGTAAGAAATTTCTTTATCGGCGCCCCGTGATGCTTTCTTGTCAGGCTTTCCAAACTTTTCAACAGTCGCCTCAACTAATTCCTTCACAAATTTATGGAAAGCCTCCGCTAATTCTCCTGTCCTGTAATAATCGATGTGCAGCCTGATCATTTCCAGGGGTTCCCGCTCAAAGGCCCAAAATAAAGTGTTCAGTCTATGATGGTCGCGCTTTCCATGAACCGGATGATCTATTAACGCCTCATATTGCAGGGTTTGCTGTTCCTCAGCTTCAAAATTTGACTGGTGGGGCTCTCCAAGTAAGGTCATGATCTTTTCTAATTCCATACCGGGTGCAATTTGAAAAAATGAGAAGCCTGCCTGCTCATCATAGTTCAATTGATGGATCATAAATACGTTTAGTTCTTCCAGATTTTTAAACTCCTGAGGCCACATCATGTTTAGTAAATATTATAAGTATGCTTAGTAAATATAAAAAAAATCCTCCTGATTGCTCAGGAGGATTTTTAAGAATATGAGATGCTGAATCATTACGACACGTCGTGACAGCATGACCATAAGTCGTAATGGTACTTAAGCCTTCACACTCGCACGGATGATGTTCAGAGCGCCACCGGCTTTGAACCATTCGATCTGCTGAGCATTGTAGCTGTGCTTCACTTCAAAGCTTTCTTCCGTACCATCGGCATGGTGTAATGTCAACACGAGGTTTTTACCCGGTGTAAAGGTTGTTAAGCCTGTGATGTCAACCACGTCGTCTTCTCTGATTTTATCATAGTCAGCCGGGTTTGCAAAAGTAATTCCCAACATGCCTTGTTTTTTCAGATTGGTTTCGTGGATACGGGCAAATGATTTTACCAATACCACGCGTACGCCTAAGTGACGTGGCTCCATCGCCGCGTGCTCGCGGGAAGAACCTTCGCCGTAGTTCTCGTCACCCACTACAATACTGCCGATGCCTTTGGCTTTGTAATCGCGTTGTACCTGTGGCACACCGTCGTACTGGCCGGTCAGCTGGTTTTTTACCGAATCGGTTTTTTCATTGAACGCATTCACTGCACCAATGAGCATGTTATTGGAAATATTATCGAGGTGACCACGGAATTTCAACCACGGACCGGCCATCGAGATGTGATCCGTTGTGCATTTTCCTTTGGCTTTGATCAGTAATTTCAATCCTTTCAGATCAACACCTTCCCAGGCAGCAAAAGGATCGAGTAATTGCAAGCGTTTCGAGTCAGGGCTCACCAGCACTGTTACTTTGCTTCCGTCTTCGGCAGGAGCCTGGTAACCGGCGTCTTCCACGTCGAAGCCCTTCGGAGGCAATTCATAACCTGTAGGCTCATCCAGTTTCACCTGCTCACCTTTTTCATTAGTCAATGTATCTTTCAGTGGGTTGAAAGTCAGATCACCCGCGATGGCCATCGCCGCTACCAGCTCCGGAGACGCTACGAAAGCATAAGTATTAGGGTTGCCATCCGCACGTTTCGCGAAGTTACGGTTGAAAGAGTGGATGATCGTGTTTTTTTCTTTTTTCTCAGCACCTACCCTGTCCCACATACCGATGCAAGGACCGCAGGCATTGGTGAACACCGTTGCTCCTACGCTGTTGAACACGTCCAGGAAACCGTCGCGCTCAATGGTGTAGCGGATCTGCTCCGATCCCGGGTTGATCATGAACTCCGCTTTGGATTTCAGATTTTTGGAAGCTACCTGTTTGGCTAAGGACACTGCACGCGAAATATCTTCGTAAGAAGAGTTGGTGCAGGAGCCAATCAGACCCGCTTCAATTTTCAGAGGCCAGCCGTTAGCGGTAGCCACTTCTTTCAATTTGGAAATAGGAGTCGCCAGATCCGGTGTGAATGGGCCGTTCACATGTGGCTCCAGTTCCGATAAATTGATCTCGATCACTTCATCAAAATACTTGGAAGGATCAGCATACACTTCTTTATCGCCTGTTAAATGTTCTTTGATGGTATCAGCCAAGGCAGCAACGTCGGCACGGCCGGTTGCAGCTAAGTAGCGGCTCATGCTTTCGTCGTACCCAAAGGTAGAAGTCGTTGCTCCTACTTCGGCGCCCATGTTACAAATGGTGCCTTTACCCGTACAGCTCAGGTTAATCGCCCCCTCGCCAAAATATTCGATAATTTTGTCGGTTCCGCCTTTTACAGTGAGGATACCGGCAACTTTTAAAATCACGTCTTTAGCACTTGTCCAGCCGTTCAATTTACCTGTCAGTTTAATCCCGATCAGTTTCGGCATTTTAAGCTCCCAGGGCAATCCAGCCATTACGTCGCAGGCATCAGCACCACCAACACCAATGGCTACCATTCCCAAACCACCGGCATTTACCGTGTGCGAATCGGTACCAATCATCATACCACCCGGAAAAGCGTAGTTTTCGAGTACCACCTGGTGAATAATCCCTGCACCCGGTTTCCAGAAACCGATTCCGTATTTATTAGACACGGAGGCAAGGAAATCAAATACCTCTTTACTTTCTGTAGTAGCTACCGCCAAATCCTTTTCAGCACCAACCTTAGCTGTGATTAAGTGATCGCAGTGTACCGTAGAAGGCACAGCCACTTTGGGCCTGCCAGCCTGCATGAACTGCAACAAGGCCATCTGCGCGGTGGCATCCTGCATCGCTACCCTGTCCGGGTTGAAATCCACGTACGAGCTCCCTCGCGGGTAATCCTTCAGCTCGGTCTGAGCATCGAGGTGAGAGTACAGGATTTTTTCAGCAAGTGTGAGTGGACGACCAAGTGCTTTGCGGGCCGCTTCGATACGCGCAGGCATATTTGCATACACCTGTTTAATCATTTCAATGTCAAAAGCCATAGGATTTAGTGTTGATTGGGTTTAATTCGTTCAATATAGAAGTTTTGTACCAAATCTGAAAATAAGATCGGATTTGCGCTACGAATTTAAGAAATTAATACCTTTTTTGTGGTATAATTTCACAAAAAGATTAAAGCCATTCGTCTAATTTAGTCTTATTATAAATAGTTGAAATTTCAAAAATCGTTCTTGGGCACCTTCTTACGCATCGCCGGTGATACAAGCTTGTGCAAATAGTTGGGCGTGTCCCGTCCGGAAAGGCAGGACGGGACCAGGCTTTTCGTTTCAATCTTTTTGCCTCGCACTTCGGCTCCGCTCAGTGCCCGGCAAAAAGGATTTCCACTCCAATCCTTCACGCGGTTTTTTCCCAAAGGAACTTACATTTTTCCACTGTTACAGCAGATTTCTTCTACTAGTATTTCTATTGGTCTTTCGCCTGCTAGGATTTTATAGTCCTTATGCTTTTCCACTGTTTCAAGGTCTGAACAGGCTTTTACTTTTTCATGCTTCTTAATATAACACAGCGCCCGGAAATAATAGGAGTTTGAACATAAAGAGTCTATCTCTAAAGCCGATTCAAAGTCTTTAATGGCCCGGTCATATTTGCCCAGCCGATAAAGAATAGCGCCCCTTGTATCATAAGCATTTGAATTCTTGTCATCACATTTTAATGCCTTATCAGCATGTATCAAACCTTCCTGATAGTTTTTAGACAGGAAATACATCCAGGCTATTTGATTATGAACGTCAGAAGATCCGGGCTTGATTTTCAGGCATTTATTATAATAGATGATCGCGATATCATATTTTTTTAAGCCATTGTAAGAATAACCAAGTTGGTAATTACCACTATATAAATCGTTTTCAGACATCGAAAGGGACTTTTTCAGGTCTTTAATGGCAAGATTATAGAACTCAAGTGAATTGAGCGAGTTTCCTCTGCAATAATAAGCGTGGGCATCCGTACTATCTAATTTGATAATAGCGCTATAACAATCCCTCGCTTTTTGTATACTATCCTGATTATTATATACTGCTGCTTTCAAATACAGGTAAGAATCTGACAAAGGTGCCATTTTAAAAAGATTATCTGCATAGCGTATAGACCGTGGAAGGCTATCAAGTCTTAAATAAGAAAATCCAAGCATACTGTATGCTTCCAGCGAATCTTCCCTAGTGATTCCAGGAATCTTTAACATGCTCTTCCATTCCCTGATCGCTTCTCTGTGTTTAGCTAACTTGTAAAGAGCCATGGCTTTTGCCCCGATTAATTCCGGCTTATCATAATAGTAAATGGAAGAGGAATCTAAATCCCTGAAAGCTTCTGTCCAGTTTTCCAATAAATAATAATCGAGGCCCCTAATCCATAGCATATAATATTTATCAACCATATCGGTTCTAAAAGCCAAAGCCCGATTAAAATCAGTAATGGATTTGCTATAATCCCCTTTTTGATAATAACACAACGCCCTGTTTTGAAAATTAGTATAATCGGAAGGTTCTGCCTTGATAAGAACTGTATACAAATTAATAGCAGACGCATAATTTCCTTTCATCTTTTCACGCTCGGCTTTTTCCTTTAAAGCGCTGTTTTCCTGTGAAAATAAAATTGTACTAAAAAAAGTAAATATCAATAAACTTAATCGTTTCATTCAATTTAAAATAAAAAAACAGCTATATAGATTCCTATATAACTGTCCATAATATGTAGGTATGACGAAATGAATTAGTTCCCTAAATCCTCGAAGCTAACGTCGTCCGAAGAGGAAGCAGACGATGTCGAAACTTCACGTTCCTCTCTTTCAACGATCGGAGGTGCATTTTGTTTGATTACTTCGATAGACTCATTGAGTCCTTCCATGAACTTCTCGAAATCTTCTTTGTACAAAAATATTTTATGCTTTTCGTAAGTGAATTTACCATCTGTTCCAAAGCGTTTTTTGCTTTCGGTGATTGTCAGGTAATAATCATTCCCACGTGTAGATTTTACATCAAAAAAATACGTGCGCTTTCCGGCCTTCACTGCTTTTGAAAACAAATCTTCTCTTTCTGTTCTTTCTATCTCTTCAGACATAATATAATTTTTAAGTTCATAACAAATATTTACATTTTTTGGAATAAGTTGCTATAGTGTTGAAAATTAGTTAAAAACTTCAATAAACAAAAAAGAGGGCTCACCCAAGCGAGCCCTCTTCTTTATGTATAGTTATCGTTATTGCTTCACAACACGTTTCACGCTTTGTACGTCCGCAGTGGATACTTTCACGAAATAAACCCCGCCGGCCAATGGAGCCAGGTTGATGTATTTTGAGTTCTCGTCAGTTACCGCTTTTGAAAGTACCAGGTTACCGATAGCATCGTATACCTCCACGTTGAAGTTATTACTATTAGGTACCGCAATCGCTAATTTATCACTGGTTGGATTAGGCGACATGCCAACTGCTGCCAGGGCGTTTTCCTCAATGCCCACTTCTGCATTCTTATCAACTACGGCAAAAGGACTTAAAGAGGTTATGTTTGCGCGCGACATCTGGTATATTCCTGTGCCTACCACTGAGGCCGTTGAAGCAGTTTGTGTATCCCACATTGCATTGGAATAATGGGTGATGTAAGCCTGGTTACGGTTGAAAGCATTTACCTCCATACCTGAGGCCCATTCCAGTTTCAGGTTCAGGTTCAGATCGACACTGGCACTGCTTATGGACTTAATGTCCCAGGTGCGGTTCACCACGCTTTCCGTAGAAGCATTGTCAATACCACTTGTTCCCATTGTCCACACGCCGTTGCGGGTGCTTACGCCAATCATGCCCGAACCGGAGTTACGTTGCACATAAGCCGCGCCCAGGCTGGTGGATGTACCTATCGGAAACATCACATAGGCAGAGGGAGAATTGACATTCATTACCAGGGAACCGGTTCCGCTGATCTGCACATATTTAGTGCTGCTGTAGCCGGAGATAGAACCCGTGGCATTTACCGTGAGGTCGTTGTTATAGATAGTGATTCCACCGTTTGTAAAGGTGATGGTTTCAACATACAGCGCTGAGCCAATCATGGCATTGGTGGCATTGCCGGTATTGATGGTCAGATTATTCAGGCGGTTCATGTTGGATGCAAACATCAGTGTGTCGCCTACATTTCCGCTTGTATTGACAACCAGGTTGGAGCTTCCGCCATTGGCCTGCAACCAGCCATTGGCAGAAGAAGAAAATGTTCCCTGTAAGGTCAGCGTTTTTCCATTCAGGTTGAAAGAGCCTTTACTTAGGTTCAGCATGCCTTTCACCGTCGTGTTGGCGTTGATCCTCACACTGTCGTTGGCATTGGTCATTTGCAGCATCACATTGTTAAGACCCGCACCACTTAATTCAAGTCCGGATAGTTTGGAAGCGCCCATATAGTTCACATTATAAGAGGCTGTACCATTGAAGATTCCGGTGGAAGTCATCATCGCTCCTTCGCTGCGGCTAATGCTGGCGCCTGCATTCATGGTGAGGTTGGAGCTGCTGATAATGTTCAGGTTACCTTTCGTTAATTTCAGATCCCCGCTTATTGCCAGATCAGTTGCCAGATCTGCATTGCCACCCGATGCGATATTAATCTCAAGGTTATTCAATGACCTGGAACCTGAGTTAAATGAAAGCGCAGTAGACAAAGCAGAAGCCGTCTGGATCACGAGGTTGGAGCTTGCGGAGCCGGAGATACCACCATTATTGGCAGTCATATAGTTTCCTTTGATGGTCAGCGTTTTTCCGTTCAGCAAGAGGTTACCCATACTGTGGCTCAACGTTCCGTTGACGGTGGTATTACTTCCCAGGCTCAGGTTCTGAGTTCCGCTTGACAACTGCACCTTGAAGTCGTTGAAGCCTGCGCCACTCATCTCTATACCCGTTGTTTTGGAACTTCCCACATACAGTACATTGTAAGAATTGGTACCTGTGAACAAACCGCCACCGATGCTCAGGGAGCCGTCTTCTACCTTAATAGTGGAATTGCTGCCCAGCATGAGATTAGATCCTGTTGATAAAGACAAGCTGCCGGCTTTCAGGTGCAAGCTATCCACCAGTGTGATCTGTGACGCCAGGTTAAGACTTGTGGCAGAAGTTACAAAACGGTAGATGGTGGCATTTCCGCTGAAGCTCATTCCTCCGCCTGAACCAAGCTCCATGTAACGTAAATTAAGCGATCCGTTTCCGGATAAATTGGAAAGCGATGTCACGGTGAGGCTGCTGGTGGTTGTACTATTGAGAGATCCGTTGACACTTAAAGAAGACAAAAGTCCCGTAAACTGAACATTCTGGTCCATCGTTACCGTAATGCCCGCAGGAATCACGATGTTATCGGTAGAGATAGTAGTACCCGCTGTTCCACCGCTCCAGGTGGAAGAACTTGACCAGTTACCCGAAACGGTAGCTGTGATAGTTGCTGCATGAGATACTGCGGAGCACATCATTAGCGCCGCAGCTATGCAGAAAGAATTAAGAGTAGATTTTTTTTTCATGTGTTGAGAATTGATGTGAAACATAGTGTAAGATGATTCTTCTTACCAGAATGTTATGCCAACTCTCCTCCGCTCTCTCAAACCCTTATTTTACAGGGGATACAAGAGAGATTGTTAAAATCACAATGGGAGTTATTATCTACACAACGCACTTTATGACCTCAACACATGCTATAATTTAGCCGACCGAATTATAAAATTCCAATAGATCAACCGCCTGCCGTGCTTCCTTTACATCGTGTACCCGGATGATTTTTGACCCGTTATGCAGCGCCAGCGTGTTGAGCACCGTGGTGCCGCTAAGAGCTGTCACCGGTGATGTATGCAGCACTTTATTCACCATTGCCTTACGGGAAATCCCTGATAAAACGGGATAGCCAAGATCGGTTATGGTTTTCAGATGTTTCAGTAAAAGGTAATTATGCTCCAATGATTTTCCGAAACCGAAACCCGGATCCAAAATAAGTTTATGAATCCCGAGGCGCTCACAGATTTCTGTTTTTTCCCGGAAAAAATTTCCGACCTCGGCTACCACATCCGTGTAATGCGGATTGTGCTGCATGGTTTGCGGTGTTCCCTGCATGTGCATCAGAATATATACCACCTGGCTTTTGGCAATCAGCGGCAACATCGCTGCATCGAGGTTTCCGCCGGAAATATCGTTGATGATGTCGGCACCCGAGTTAATGGCAAACTCGGCTACTTCTGCCCTGTAGGTATCTACCGAAATAAACACATGCGGAAAGTGCGTCCGAAGTTCGCGCAAGGGCTCTTTCAGGCGTTCGATCTCTTCGGCGGCACTCACTTCCACCGCGCCCGGACGTGACGAAGCTGCACCGAGATCCAGGATTGTAGCGCCTTCCTCAATCTTCATCTCTGCATCCCGGAGCACATCGCTAACCGACGAAAACTTACCTCCGTCATAAAAGCTATCGGGTGTAAGGTTTATCACCGCCATGACCTGTGCCTTGTCAAAGCTCAATTGTTTGCCGTTTGTTAAATAAGATTCGTACATTTTTACATAAATTAGCGCAGCTAAATATATGAACAATACATCTCAACAATACGACGCAGCGATCAATTTGTGCAAAGATCTTTTCCTGAAAAAAATGAAAGACTATGGTACGGCCTGGCGTAACCTCCGCCCTACTTCCCTCACCGACCAGATCTTTATTAAAGCTCAGCGGATCAAAAGCATTGAAGAAAAAGGGACACAGAAAGTGGGCGATGATATTAAGGGCGAATATATTGGCATTATTAATTACTGCATCATTTCCCTCATCCAGCTCGAACTGAAAGACGATTCCAGAATGGAGCTTCCTTTCGCAGAGGTGGAAACGCTTTATACCAAATACGCCTTGCAAACCAAACAGCTCATGGAGGATAAAAACCATGATTACGGTGAGGCCTGGAGAGACATGCGCCTGAGCTCACTCACGGACCTGATCCTGATGAAAATTTTCCGGGTGAAACAGATTGAGGACAACAAGGGACAAACGCTTGCCAGCGAAGGTGTGGATGCCAATTACATGGATATGCTCAACTATGCGGTGTTTGCCATCATCAGGCTGCAGGGCTGATCTGCCCCTTTTTTCTACTATACTTCCTGCCCTACCAGGGATTTACGGCAAGCATTTCTACAATTTTAAAGCGCTTTGTAAGCACAGCCTTTGTTTTGAATGGGATATAACCTCTAAATCAAACAGGCATGAAATCACTGATACTTAACGCTATGATAAGCGTTACGACCTTCACAGGTCTCTACAGCCAAAACTACATTCATACCTCCGGAAACTACATTCTGGGGCCCTGCAATGACACCTTAGCATTAAAAGGAGTCAATTATGCGCCTTATAACTGGGGTTATACGCTGAGCGACCTCAAAATGGACCAGGTAGCGCTGAGCGGTGCCAATGCGGTAAGGATTCCCTGGTACCAGAACAATCCGGGGGCTCCTGTATATGCAAATTATGTAGCCCTCGACAGCGCCATCAGTAAATGCATCCAACTGGATATGATTCCTATCCTTGAATTGCATGATTTTACTTGTGGAAATAATTCCACAAACTTAATTGCAGGTGCCGCCTGGTGGACGAATAGTAGTGTTCTTCCTGTATTGCAGAAGTACAAGCACAGCCTGATTGTGAATATTGCCAACGAAGCCCTGCAGGTCAACTGGGCTTCTAATTCCTCAACAGCGCTGGCTTCTTACAAAAGCACTTATGAAACTATCATCACTAACCTGAGGAGCACCGCTGGATTTGATTTTCCGCTCATGATCGATGCGCCCGACTGCGGGACCAATTCGGATGCGTTTATTACTTCCGGAACGGCTGCTGCGCTTATCACACACGATCCGAAACACAACCTTATTTTCAGTACACATGCCTACTGGTATGCATACGCAGGCAACGACAGCCTGCAGATGGCTGCCAAGCTCAATGCGGTGCTGGCTGCCAACATTCCCTTTGTAATAGGAGAAATAGCCAATGAGCAGGACGATGCCTCGATGTGCCAGTATACGCTTAACTATAAGCCACTCCTGAACTACTGTGCGAACAAAAACGTCAACTGGCTCGCCTGGGTGTGGGACCATGATGGTTGCCCAAACCGGCAGATTTCATCCTCCGGAAATTTTGCAAACCTGACCGCTTATGGAAATGACGTGGTCAATAATCCCGGCTATGGTCTGAAAAGCAAGCCTGCTGCTAAAAGTCGTTATCTGACACAAGGCAGCTGCACCCTGATCACAGGTAATATTCCACAAGCGGATCTGCCCTCACTCTCTCTATTTCCCAATCCTGCATCCGGGGGACTGTTTGAAATCAGTTCCAATCAGCCTGTCCTCACGGTGAAGGCATATGATATACTGGGAAATGAGCTACACCTGGAAGAAAGCAGCCCGAAGCATTATAAAATCAGTGAGTCCCGGGGCATCTATTTTATTATACTGACAACCAGTGAACAACAAAAAACGGTTAAGCTGATGGTAAATTAAACAGCGCGTATCCTGTGACCATGATCTGATTCAGGTTGTTTCTTTGGCATGAAAATGTATTTATACCAATCAAAACCTAATTCTATGAAACCTATGATCAATTTAAAGACAGTGTTAGGGATAACGCTGCTTTTTTTCACGCTGATAAGCTTTGACGCCGTCTCACAATCCGGACGCGAATTTTACCGCACACCGTACAACAGTCGCAACAGTGGCTCTTATGGCAAAGGCGATCACCTGTTATCTTTGGGATATGGTGTTCCAAACTGGCTCTACACCGGTTATGGCGTTGCAGGAAATTTCGTTTACGGAAGCCGCACACGCCACATCGGCATCGGGCCGTTGATGCTTAAATACGAGTTTCCAATCCGCGACGAAGTGGGCCTGGGAGTTATTTTACAGGGTGCCACCAAAAGCTGGAGATACGACAGCGGCTCACGTACTTACCGCGACAGGGCCTGGGGAACAGGGGCAGCCTTCATGGGCTACTACCACTTCAACAAATTGATTCCGGTAGAGAAGCTTGATGTATACGCCGGGCTGGGTATTAATTTCACTTACCAATCACTGACAAGAGACCGCGCTTACTATAACTACTACTACGATTATTATGGCTACTATTACTATGAATCCCAGACACAAAGCGATTTTGATGTAAGACCATGTGGCGTAGTTGGTGCCAGGTATTATGTAGCTCCTAAATTTGCCTTTGCCTTAGAAGCCGGCTACACAACCTTCAGCTCACTGAACCTGGGTATAACCTTCAGGCTGTAAGCTTAGGACAGTTAACTTACTAATTACTTAAACTAAAAAGGCCCTACAGTTATGCTGTAGGGCCTTTTTATATGAATCGCAACACATCAGGCTTATTGAGCGGGAGCTGCTGTTGGTGTTGGAGCTGTAGCTACAGGAGCCGGTGCGGCTGCCCTCTTTTCAAATACAAAGATCCTGTACTGGGATTTAGGGGGGTTGTTCACCATATCAATATCCGGCGCCCACACATAGTTGGTCGTGTTGTCATACATATCGGCATAGCCAATGAGGTTGTATTTTTCGGCGCTGAATTTGTCGAACCACGGGAAGATCAGGTTTTTCACATTTGGATGCGCCAGCCAGGAAATAGCATGGGAATAAAACACGAGGAACCTTGGCTCTGCCTTCTCCACATCACTGATAAATTCCTGCTGCCACTCCTCGGATTTTTTAACGGGAAATTCAAGCAGAGCGCCTGAGCCTGCAAAGCGCGAGGGCGAAATACGGTTGGTATAGAAGTACATCTGGATCTCCGTACCGAATACGGCAATTTTATCTTCCGGCTTAAGCATGGTATTAAGCTTATCGGCAATCACCTTCGACTCAGGGAAAGGATTAAGACCATACACCTGGCGCAACAGCTGCGTTGGGTTAGGATTGAAGTAATATTTTTTCAGTGCATTGAGGTTACCAATGGAGGCAATAACGAGGATAACCAAAGCAATGTGTTTTGAAAATTTCTCAAATTTAAAACGTGTTCTCACGATATTCTCCAGCGCATAGAAAAAAGAGCCGGCTCCTATACACACTGTTGGAACCCACTGCAGGAAATAGTGTCCGTAATAGTGATTTCCCGGCATGACGGTAAGGAAACCGAAGGCATGGAAACCGATCACTGCAATTTTAACCCAGGGCTTCGCAGAGGTGAAGAGCATGGCCAGAGGACCGATGAAAGAAATGATCCATATAAATTTGTAGTTAGTATACATGCCCGGCCAGCCTGCCTTGAGGTACTCAATGCCCTGGTCGAAGCTAATAACGGAGGAATACTCCTTACGGATATCAAAAAACCAGTAATTAAAATCTTCCCAGCCACCGCGTTTCCATACGATGAATAAGTCGATCGCAATGGGAATAATGACCGCTGCTATAAATACAAGAACGGAAAGGATCAGCGTTTTCCAGTTTCTCTCTTTTTCAAAGAACTGCCTGCCTGCCAGCAATAGCCCGGCGAAGAGCCCGAGAAAAAAGGAGGTTTGCTTTACCTCAAAGGCCAGAGAAAAGAACAGGCCCGAAAGAGCGATCACACCAAGGGATTTTTTATCAAAATACTTGAGCAGGAAATAGATCCCGCAGAGGGCAAATAAGGCCACGAGGTGCTCCGATTGTATCGTGAAGCCGGAAATACCCATATTCATGGAAAGCAATGCCCAGCAAAGCGCGCAGGCTACAGCGGCAAGATTATTCATCATCCGGCGCCCGATCAGGAAGATAACGATGGCGCTGATGATGTTCAGGATGATAAAACCCAGGTGCAGCGATTTTAAGGTATAGCCGAACAGGGCTACCATTACCGCATAGCTGTAGAATACGCCCGGTAAACGTTGTGAACCGATGTCTTTGAAAGGAACGGCGCCATCGAGGATAATCCGCCCGCAATAGGCATAAGAACCTTCGTCCCGTTCAAAAGGAACGTTCAAAAAGCCGGAACGGATATAGGCAATCAGGCAAATGATGATCCCAAGGCCTATGAGGTAAGGGTAATCGTCTTTACTGAATCCAAGGTATTTTTTAGCCGGCTCTGCCGGCTTGTTAGCGGCTGGTTTGTTTGCTGCCATAGGTTTGTCGCTTATCTTGAAAAATAAGGTACTAATATAACGAAATGATTTGAAACGGTTAAGGGCTTCTCAAAGAATTCCTGAGGCCTTTTCCATCATCCATTTCAACACAAAAAAAGCAGGACCGAAGGCCCTGCTTTTAAATTCTTTATATTTTTCTCGCGATTAGTTAGCTGGCTGTTGAGCCGGAGCGGCTGGCTGTGCAGCTGGTTGCTGAGCCGGAGCAGCAGGTTGTGCGCCACCTAATTCCTGTAATTTTTCCTGAGTTTTTGAAGTGGTTGTATCTGCATCACCTGCCGATCCTTTTTTAGGTGTAGAGAGCAAGCTCAGTACCAATAGCAGGATAGCCAGTGTCCAGGTTGTTTTTTCGATGAAATCGGTACCGCGGCGTGCGCCCATAATCTGGTTAGCGGCTGTAAAGTTGCTGGAGATACCGCCACCTTTGGAGTTTTGGATTAATACAACCAGGATGAGTAGTACACAGACAATGATAGTAGCGACAGTTAAAAAAGCTTGCATAGTGTTATGTTGTTTTTATTTTTTTAATTTTTCGATCAGGGATGCAAAGTAAACACTTTTTTGTGGAAATTTCAAACTTAATATTTCATAAGCACGAATTGCTTTGGAAATATTTCCCTGGAGGGCATAAATTTTGGCTAAAGTCTCCGTTACCAGGTGCTCATTTTCGAGCAGGCTTTGCTTGGCCTCCGTAGCCGGTGTAAAGAACTTGTTGCTTCCCAGCTTGATACGACCCGGGTCGGAATCAATGATCTTATCAATGATATTTTTGTTTTGCTCCAGATTCGAGGTTTTTTTCTCTGTTTTCGGCAGTTTTTCTTCTTTTGGAAGGTTTTCCGCGATGGTGTCCGGCAATTTCACCTCTGTTTTGGAAATGGTGCCGGCCTCGGTTTTCACCCGGTTGAGCCAGTCGGTAAAAGATAAAGGCCTGGGTTCCTCCTCTTTCTCCAGTTCCGGGGTTTTGAGGAGCTCGGTTTCCACATAGGATTGAATGATGCCACGACTGATCTCAAGACCAATGCTCCGGTTCAGCTGCTCTTCTTCCGAAAGTTCTGCCGGCACTTCCGTTTCATTTTCAATAGTTTGCAGAATAGCAATTTCCTCCTGGCTGCTCTCTTCTTTGGTCAGCGCCTGTTCTTCCTCCTTTTTCTCCTTTAGTTGCTCTTCCTGAGCCGGGACTTTCTCCTCTTTTTCAGGAAGGGTTTCCGGTGTTTTGGTAACAGTGGTAATATACACCACCTTGATCTCATCGTTGGTAATGCTTACCGGGTTCCGGCTCAGCGCCGGTATTTCCTCCGCTTCTGCAACAGGCTCCTCCGGCATGATGGCTTCCACAACAGGTTCCTGGACAATTTCCGATGCTTTGCTCACAGGCACCTGAAGCTGAACAACTTCTTTCGGGTGTAACAGCTCATACAACACAGCCCTGCTGTTGGCTACGATGGCCGTTTTACGCAATTGCCGTGAATAATTAAGGGCATTGTACTGATGCAGACCTTTGGTATACAAGAGATGAGCGCTTTCAAAAAAGGGGTATTCCTTCACTATGCTCTCCAGCTCCGCTACTTGCGCAGAGTCCAGGTGGCGTGGCTCCCGGATAATGTCTATGAACTGAGTCTTGAGCATTACCAGTTGTTGAAGGCTTTATTAAAAATATCTTCCGTCAGCTGGCGGTTTACCTCATCGAGCAGGCCATCTTCCACCGCCGAGAGGTTAGATTTCGAGTCATAATCCGTAAAGCGGGTAAAGGACTGTTCAAAGTTTTTGGTTGCGTCGAATTTGCAGGTGTATTTCACGTTCACGGTTACTGTCATGCGGTTCAGGGCCGCAGCATCTGTACTCTGAATGGCCACCGGCGCAATGTTATAATCGGTAATCTGCCCTTCAAACTGCAGGTCGCCATTCTGTTTCATCAGGGCCAGGTTGGTTTGCGACGATACCATGTCGCGCAGCTTTTCGGTAAATTTCTGGCTCATGCTCGGCTTACCCAGAGTGGTGTTATTCGTAAAAAAGGCCACCGATATGGTTTTAGCCTCTTCCGGAATAGTTGCGCCGCTGAGGGAAAAATGGGCTTTGCAGCCAATGAGCCACAGCGACAGCAGGCCGAGAATTGTTATGTTAAGATGTGTTTTCACAGAGGATTACAAATTTAGCAAATTAATCAGAACGGAGAAAGGCTTAACGTTGTTTCACAGAATAGCGTAAAGGGAAGGCCAGGACAAATAGCACACAGATGACGCTGATCGAGCGGATTAGAACAACCACTCCGTCCGCCAGCTGGCGGACACCCCTCCAAAGGAGGGGAATTAGTACAGGGGCAAACCGTTCAGATTATTGTTGGTTCTTCTTATATGATCTTATATGCCTTATATGGTTTTAAATAGAACTTAAGTCAGTCAATCCATGATTGATTACATTTGTTATACAAACTAATTGCTCATGAAAAGGGGCAAACCGTTCATATTATTTTTGGCTCTTCTTACATGACCTTATATGCCTTATATGGTTTTAAATAGAACTTAAGTCAATCAATCCATGATTGATTACATTTGTTATACAAACTAATTGCTCATGAAAACAGACAGGCCTATCCATCCCGATTTCGGATTTCTCTTAGAGCATAAAGAGCCGCTCCTCATTGAACTCTTCAATGATCTAAGGAATTACATCCTGGAATTGCATCCCGACAGTAATGAGCTGCTCTACCACACGCATGCACTCACAGCGGTATTTTCCATTTCCGACAAGCTCTCCGATGCCTTTTGTATGCTGCCTATCTATACAAATCACCTCAACCTGGGCTTTAATAAGGGAACGCTTCTCAAAGATCCGCACAAGCTCCTCACCGGAACGGGAAACCTCATCAGGCACATCGACGTGAAAAAGCCCGCAGATTACAGGAACCCGAAAGTGAAAGCGCTCATTAAAGAAGCGATTGATTTTGCTGTAAAGGATATGACGAAGCCCACTAAGGCAAAAGGAATGACGGTCTCTAAGATCAAAACCGGATAAATTTCATTATTAAAACCGAAGTGCCGATGTCTATTGGATTAACTCTCCGTTTATAAGATCCGCTAACATACAGCTATGACAAACATTTCTGACTTTACTATTATTGCCGATCTTACAGAACCCTGTCCGCAATGCGGCGTTCCTGCCTGTGGGAAAGAAGCTTATTTGTGGACGCACGGACCAGGTAAAAATCCGTTTGCCATTGTATTCGATAGAGGTCTGTTTGATGTGATGGGGGAAGATTATTTCTCGCTTCATTTCCAATCTGTCGTTTATGCAGATCTGCCGGGATTTATGCGCGAATGGAATGAATTCCGCGGCTGGAACGAGTTTTTAGAAAACAGGAGTTATCCGGTTTCAGTCGGAGAGCTTTTAAGTTCATTGGAACTGATGAAGCAGGCAGAGCTATCCGATTGGTTGATGCCTGATTTTATCAGGTACCACGATGCGTTTATAAATTTCATAACATCGTATGACGCCGCTGAAAAAGGTTTGTATATGCTGGGTGCATAAGATTCTTATATGTTAGTCAAGCCTATTATTCGACAACTCTTTTGCGTTCATCCATTTTCCATTCATGTAGATCCGGTCACTTAAGAGTCTTAACTTCCCCTGTGCCCCGATCTTATAAATTTGCTTTTGCTTTTCCGGAATAGGATCATGGCCTTTTTGAAAATAACGTGTTTCAAAAATCATACTATCACCGTGACACTCTATCTTTCCTATATCTTTAAATGTGTTATTACAATCCATACCATACCTGTAGATATAATGACTTAGTAAATAGGTTCTGTTTCCCTCTTCAAGTCTGTATAGTTTTATAAGCGTGTCTTTACCATCAAAGTCATTTT
>JAOTRH010054802.1:0-19068 GCA_034768845.1 Heliamphora exappendiculata
TGATCTTTACTCATTGATTCGTCAACAATTGCACCGAACGGTTCGGTCCGAACCCGAATATTACCGAACCCAAATACCACCGACTAATTAGAAAGAATAGGGTTGTTTAGATGAGAAAAACATGAAAGGGAGCTCCCTATTTATAGGGAAAAAATTTTTTTTAAAAAAAAAAAAAAAAACTAGCCGTTGATCGGGCCGGACCGGGCCCAACGGTCAAATAATCCCAGCCTTCAAATTTTTAAAAATTTAATCTCGGTCGTTAATCCCAAAAACTTACCGTTTGAGGGGGAGAGGGTTGGGCTGGGCCCAACCGCTAGCCCGGACTCAGGCTTTGTGGCAGGCTTCATTCGGGTGGGTCTCGAATTTTTTTTGGGCGGGTTGGACTCGGGCCGGGTCCAGCTCGTCGGGCTTTCATGGGTGGCCCAAGCTCAGTCCATGAATATTAACGGGCCGAGCTTCTATAGTGGCGGATTTTGAATCCCGTCGAGCCTCGAGCTATTTTTACGCCCCAAAATCAGCTAAGGTTAAGAAATTAAAGAACAAGAAAGTAAGAAAGAAAGAAAGAAGTGAGAGGAAGAAGAAAGCAGCGTGCAGCGCCGGAAACCCCCGCCCCCGCCCCCCATGCTGCTCAACACAGCCGGCTACCGCCAGCGCCGTGGTCGCCGCCGTTCTCGCTTCGTCTCCGTTGCTGGTCTCCTCTCTCGGTTAGGCTCTCCCTCTCCCTCTCTCTCTTGCTGCCAATCGCCGGACCACCAAAACCCTAGTCGCCAATCGCCAAAAGCCACCCAAACCCTCGCCGCACCATCCCCCTTTCTCCTCCTTTTTTGATTTTTTTTTCTTTCTTCTTGGCTTTCATGGCTGCCACATCAAGAGCTCCTAACTCTAATTTTTTTCTCTTTAAATTAAGCAAGTTACACCTCAAATTGGAAGCACCAAACAAGGTCGAAGAAAACTCAAAATTTTCCCCAAGAGTTGCGACAATTTCCCCTGTTCGCCGCCGCACCATCCCTTCTTCCTCCCTTTTCTGTTTTGCTTTTTTTACTTGATTCCTATGTTGAGATCCATACACAACTCTTTCCCCAAAACTCTCCGTTTGTTTTTTTTCATTTTTCACTGGTTGCTGCCATTTTTCACTGGATTTAGAGAAGCTTGGGAGCTTCTTTTTTTTTCTTCAAAAAATTGGTACAGTTGTACGACGAAGGTCTGGTGGTGAGAGAGAGGAAGAGAGAGAGAGAGAGAGAGAGAGAGAAAACAGAGTTAGAGAGAGACCGTGAGAGAGAAGGAAGGGAGGGGAGAGTTCGGTGGCGACGAACGACGGCAGAGGCGGCAACGACAGGTATGGACGGCGGTAGCGATGACCGGCAACGGAGGTGCCGACGAGGGTGTGTACCGCGGTTGGGGGAAGTGCGCCGCCCGTTCTTTCTCTTTCTTTTTTTTTTTTTTTCAGTTATTATATTCACAATCAATTGTAAAATATAAATTTTTTTTCGATCGACAACGTTCCCTACCCTTTTGACGACCTAACGCTGCTAGTGAACGATTTCAATCGCGGGTAAATTATTTTAAAAAATTTAAACCGAAATATTATCGATGTATAAATTTTATAAAAAAACAAAAAAACAAAAATATATGTGGAGAAACAAAATGAAAATATAATGATCGACAACGTTCGCTGTCTTTTGATCACGTTGTCTTTTGACAACATAACGCAGTTAGTGAATGGATTCGATCGCTGGTAAATTATTCTGACGAATTTAAACTACTATTTTATTATTTTATAAATTTTATAAAATAAAAAAAAAAGAAGAATATACAGCTACTGCATTTTGAAAGGTAAAATAGAAATAAATTTAATAATACAAACGGTGACAAATGGAACTCTAATAATTTAAGGTTGAGTATAACAACATTTAAGGCAGTAGATAATGTCAATATAATTTATTCAAAAAATTATAATTAATTGTATTTAATTAAAATTTTAAAAAAATCAATATAATTTGCACATTTATTTAAAATATAACCCACGTCACTCATCACTTGCAGATCAAGTGATATGACCATAATTTAAAAAAAAAAGAACTTATTGTTAAGTACATTATTGTCCTTTTACCTACTTAAAAGTATTAAATAATTTAAAATGTGAACACTTTTGTTTCCTGAAAGAAGCAACAAAAAAAAGTTGAGAATTTTTTTAATTAGGAAAATGCCTTATTAAACAGTGGATAATAAAAAATAATAATATATAGATATACTTATAAAGTGTATTGATATTTGTAAAGAATAGTATGACTTATTTTTTAAAATATGTTGATATTAAAAAAAATTTAAATTATTAGTTAATGTCTAACAAATGATGATTTTCGTGTTCTTTTTATTAGGTCAAATAATATAACTTAAAAGTGCACTTGTTAAAAAAAAAAAAAAGCTAAAAAATTTAGAGAAATGGAACAGGTATCTTAATAATTATTAGAGACATTTTGGAAAATGTTTCACTTTTCTTACTTTTTTAAGGATTAATCCTAAAAAAAAAACTAATAGAATAAGTCTTATTAGTTTCATAATACCAAATCTATTTACAATTACAAATTTGTGGTCAACTTTCTTTTTTCTTAATTAATTTCATTTTTATCTTCATCTTATTTCTCATTTAGTTTTAATTTTACCTCCAACTACAAAAAAATTATTATTGTTCTTATAAAAAAAATATAAAAAGAGAAAATGAATTAAATACAAACATATATATTTAGTTGTACCTTTTGAGTTAAAAATTTTAAAATTTCACAAGTTATAATATATATATATATATATAATAAAATTCATATTACATATAAAATTTCAAAAACAAATAAATTTACCGATTTTAAAATTTAACAAACAAACAAATTTATAAATTTTTAGATTTATTAATTTCAAAATATAAAAACTTCTTGATTTTGAAATCTTAATTTTAAAATTTAACATATGAAAAAAAAATTATCAATTTTCAAATTTATGAAATGTGAAACTGATAAATTTATCAATTTTAAAAATTTAACCAAGAAAATCGATGAAGAAGAGATTTTTACCTTAATAAAATTGTATGCAAAATTCTCACAATCCAAATACCGTATAAGTAAAAAAAATATTGAACTAAATTGTGCATTATAATGAAGAAATTCTCAATTTTTAACAAATTGAGAAATTTATCAAGTTCATAACTAATTTTTATTTTCAAAACTTGAAAAAATTATTGATTTCAAAATTGATAAATTTCAAAAATGGTAAATTTTTTAGTTTGTTAAATTTCAAACCAGAAATTTTGGAATAAGTTGAAATTAAAAAGAATAGAAAATAATGATAGAGAAGTGAAATTAATGAAGGGTGAAAAAGTAGACTGTGAGTTTGTCATTAAAGATCAATATGGTATTATAATTTCTTCCAAAGTTGTATGTGTTATAATGGCAACACATTTCTTAGTTTGTGTTTGATTTGGTTTAAATTTTTTTTTAAATATTTTTTTATTTTTTTTATTAAAAAAAAGTAAATGTAAAGAAAATCACTTAATTACAATTGAAAGCCAAGTTGATTTTTTAATATGCTTTTGAACCGAAAACTTTAAAAGAAAATTAGACCAAGCATCGGCATAGACATTGAATATTGTCAAATTAATCAAACATAACTAGTTTTCAAAAGATTATAACTAAAATTAATAAAAAAATAGAATAAAACTAATTCTCGTACAATCACCTCAAATAGGACTAATTAATCACAAATTAGAGTGTTTGATAAAATTATTAGTAGTAATTTTTAGTTTTCTATTACTAGTTTTAGTTATAAGTTAGGATAATTACACTTACCTCCCTTGAAATTTAAACTTATTACAGAGATTTCTTACGTGGTCTCAAAAATTACATTGACCTCCCTTATCAGTGTTTTCAAATAGACGACGTTAACTAAAAATAGTGTTTTACTATTTTAATTACCTTTGTAATTGATTAAAAATTTATAAAATTAAAATTCCCAAATCCTACCAAACTCTTCTTCTTCTTCTTCACCAAATTTAAAGGGAAGGGATTTTAGGCTTGTTCTTCTGGTCGGTTCACCAAATTTAAAGGGAAGGGATTTTAGGCTTGTTCTTCTGGTCGGGTCGCTGAGGGAGAACCTGGGGTTTGCTGGTAGCACAGCAAGGAGTAGAAAAACAAAAGCTAAGGTTTCAATCTTTTGGGTGGGTGCGATGAAAAAGATGGCTTGTTGGCTACGTGGATGGGTGCGACAGAGGCGATGGAGGGCAGCGACAGCAAGAGGCGGCCACTGCGAAGACGAGGTGTTACGACAGTGACTCTAGAGCAGAACGCGAGAGAGAGAGGGGGAGAGGGAGTTTTGGAGCAGAACGGCGAACGGCAGTTTCGATGCACAGTTTCGACGGTGGGGAACAACGTGGAGAGAGAGAGAGAGAGAGAGAGATGTAAGAGTTTTAGAGATCAGATCTGTAGAGATCAGGCGACGAACGACATGGAGGGGGAGAGAGGGAGAGGGAGATATATATATATATGTGTGTGTGTGTGTGTAAGTTTTGGAGATCAGATCTGTGAACGATGGCGAACGACGGTAAACAACGCACGGTTTCGACGATGGTGAACGACGCCAGGTCTCGACGGCGGCGAACGATGGCGACGACGAACAAATCTCTCTTCTCTTCGCTTAACTGTTTCGAAACGATTTCAGTGTTCAAGAACTTCATCTGTTTATTACTTCTACGCCTCAAAGGGTCCATGGTTTGGTGACGGATAATGAATAAATAGAAACACTTGATGTTTGCTTTTATGGTGGAGTTCATGGTGGCAGGTGGCAGGTGGCAGGTGGCGGTGGGTTTGCTTTTGTGTGTGTGTGTGTGTGTGTGTGTGTGTGTGAGAGAGAGAGAGAGAGAGAGAGAGAGAGAGAGATATATGAATTAATTAATCAATTAATTCTTCTGAAGCTAGTAAAGATAAAATAAAAATAAAATAAAATATTTAACGATAAAATTAATTTTCATTCAGTCAACTAACAGAATGATTAAGGTGACATACAAAAATAACGCAGAATGGAGGGCAGTGTAATTTTAGAGAGTACGGGGAGATCCTGTAATAAACTTAAATCTCAAGAGAAGTAAGTGTAATTATTTCTATAAGTTACAACAAAATTTTCAAACAGTTGTAATTTTTTCTACAAATTATAATTAATTTTTCTTCTATTTTAGTTAGAAATTACAATATTTATTAAATACTCACAATTTTTACTATAAATTATAATTTATAAGTTACTAGCTTCAGTAATACCAAACACTCCCACTAAGAGCTCGTTTGGTAACAGGCTTTAAGTCGAGAGTTTTTGGCTTAAAGTCACTTTAAGTCAAAAAAAAAATATAAAATTCATTTGGTTGGGAGATGGGTGAATTTTAAGTCAAAAGTTTAAAGTGGTTTTAAACAAAATAGCAAAAAGTTCTGCTTAAACTTATTATAATTTGTTTAAATTCATTTTTAGATAATTTTATAATCAATATGGATCTTGTTTAATATATTTTAAAGAGTAAATTTTAAAAATATAATTTTTATAAAAACATATATATGTATAATAAAATGTGATAATTTTAAAAAAATATTTAAAAAATTATGTAAAAAGGCTAAAAGCCTTTGAATTGGAGAACAAGACTTTTGGCTTTTTAATCTTTTAATTGAAAAGGCAAAAAAATAACTTTAAACCGACTTTAAGCGGTTTCCAAACAAAGACTAATTAATCCTAGTTATCGTTATACGAAGATGTCTCAACTTGATATTACCAAATCAGCCACAGCCAAAACCATGGCCAAGCCCAAATCAGCTTTCAACTGAGCATGCTCGAGCATTTCGGCCCAGTTAAAATGGCCACTCGGCCCACTTCTTATTAATTAATCTGTGGGCCCAATTGAAAAATATTTTTAGAAAAGAAAAAGAAAAATCATACCCACGTCACAACGATCACTTTATTTATTTTTATTTCTTGTACCAAATAATCCCATTTTTTCTACTTAAATTTTACCCCAATCAAACAAGCCCCTTGTTGGTATAAATCCCATTACAATCCCCTTACGCCTGTTTGGAATAGCTTTTAAGCTAGGTTTTCTTCTTTTTTTTTATAAAAAAGTTGATTTTTAAACTGTTCTATTTGATTTTTAAAAAATTCAATTAACTTTTTTTATTTCTTAATTCAAAAAAAAAAATACAATGCATATCTCAAATGCCCAAACTTTTTTTAAACAAAATTACTATAATACCCTTACTTGAAAAAATCAACCCTACTTACACAAAAAAAACCGTGTTAATATCTAAATACTACAATTTAAAAGTTAAAAGTAATAACATTTTAAATATTTTAATAAAAAAATTAAAAAATTAAAAAAATACTATAAAAAATTATTTTAAATAATTTAACTTTTTTTATTCTTTTTTTTTAAAAAAAAAACTAAATCTCTTAAACGCAAATTTTTTATACATTCCAAACAGGTGTCATCATCTTTCTTTTAGAGATATGTACTGGTGATCCTATTTTGCAAACCTATTTTTATACATAAATTATAATGGATTATGAGAGATTGAAAGCGGCACATGAACTGATTTTTGCTTTTTTAACAGGACTCATTTATATAATTTGTTTTTTAAATTGCTAGTCTTATATTTCGCTCACAGAATTAGATTATTAATTCCTCGAATAGAATATTAATAGTTTAGTATTTATGAAAATTTATTTATTTCACCCCTTCTCTTGGAATTATTTATCTTTCTTTAGATTATTTTCATTTCTTTTTTTGATTCTTCAATTATTATCTTCTATTTTATGCCATACTAACCAAGCATAATATAAATATATTATAGTAATCGTGTGGTGGGATAATTGCTTATTCATGTATTTTATTTAACTCATTTTCGTCGATAATAAACATTTTTCACCGTTTAGTCAAAAACAAAATTCAAAAAATGTTAAGGGGTAAAATAAACTTAAAATAATTACTAATTAGGATATGAAAAATTGTTAAGTACTCTCGAAGTACTATATATGTGATGTCGCGTTATGTTTTTTACGAATAAATTATTACAATTTACAAAATATAGATTATTTTTTATTTTTTAATTATTCAATAAAAATAAATCATCACGTTTTTACCATAAAATTTATCGCTATTATATTTAATAAAATGAACTTCCCACATAGCAATATAGAAAAACCGAATAATTACTCTTAAAATATCTATATTACATATGACAATAATAGTGTTGTGGCATTTGTGCCATGGGACATATCTAAAAGCGAAGGATTATTCAATTTAATGGCTAAAATTTTATTTATATTATTTTTTTTTTTTTACTATTTTACCCCTCCCTGTCATTCTCTTTCCAACCAACTCTTCTCTCATTTCAGTACAAAATTAGATTTTTTTTTCTCTTTTTTAAATTTTAAATACAATTGTTCTCTTTTCTTCCCATAAAAGATATAACAAGAGTAATAAAAATTATTAATTATGTTAGGAGGTCGCCGTGAGACTATTGTAAATTCTTTCATGCATTGTTACCTTTGTAATTAAGATATTATATACTATTTAAAATTAATTTTATGATAAATTAAAATTAAAATGCTTTTAAACATGAATCATTGCTAGGATCTTCAAAATTATGTAAAGAGCTCCTCTATAAAATTCTAGCATAACGGCTAGTTGACCCAATTTTCTTTTGAAAAAACAAATTAATATATAATAATATAAAATTCTAGCTTAACGGCTACTTGACCCAATTTTCTTTTGAAAAAACAAATTAATATATTATAATATAAAATTCTAGCTTAACGGCTACTTGACCCAATTTTCTTTTGAAAAAACAAACTAATATATAATAATAGCTACGCCGGTTTGAATAGACTTTGTTTATTTACAAACTAATATATAATATTTGTGACTTATTTATTTATTTGTTTATAAATTAGTTATTTAAATAAATTTATTTACTTATTTGTTTATAAATCAACTTATAAACCAACTTATTCGTGCAATCAAATGAACTCTTTACTTTTTAATCAATTACGAGAAATTACTAAATCAAAAGAGAATTGGAATAAGAATAAAAATAACAAGGACAATCCGATAAAGCATAAATCAACTCCCCTCTGTCTCTCTCACTCTCTCACACATAAAAGCAAAAAATAGAAAAATAAAACATTGTAAATACCTTAATTTTAAGGTTTTGCAATTTAAAAAATAGTTTAGCCTTATAAAGATGAAAAGTGCTACGTGCATAAATTCAAACACAAATTCGAACACACTTCTCTCATATGAGATGAATCACAATTGTTTAGGACTTGCTCCGTATAAAAAAGGTGTGTTTAAATATGTGTCCAATGTCTATGTACGTAGCAAAAATCTATAAAAATGGGTGGGTACTCGAAATCAAGCTTTATTTATGAGCTGTAACCAGCGTTTCAATGAACCTCAATCCATCGAACCTAGGTGCAAACTTATCCGAAGGAGCAGCGGAATTGTCCCTGTTTTTGCTAGAAACGGCCTCCTGTAGAAATAATAATCACAGGGCAAATTAGTGAACAAATTATAATTAGGATGCGCATACAATCAAATTGTAGTGTAATATTGAAAACTGAGAGCCGTGTTTGGATTGGCAAATTATTAACTAAGTACCTCGTAGGCGATGCAATATAATAAATAAATTACGATAAATAAATGATCACAAACTACACAATATAAATTATTCTTTGTCTCCTAAATACCCAATAAAAATAAATTATTATATACTACCATAAAATTTATCGCTACCATATTATGTGAGAGCACCATGTGAACTTATCACACCGAATAATTATTTGTTTGGATTAAAGAATTTGAAGAGAAAAGAAAAATGAATCTCCCTTGTCACTAATCACACTTATGGCCATATTTAGAGTCATAAATTAAAAGATTAAATTGAATTATTAGTTCAAATGACTACTCGATCACATGTTTATTTACTAAAATGATAGTAGAACTAATTATTCTTAAAAACTTTCAATTCTATAGATTAACTGATAACAAGTCTCATGGAAGCACGTAGAATAGTGACTCTGAGAATTGCAAGAGATACTAGACTAAATATAAAATGACCACTTTACCCTCCAATATGAACCTAAAATTGCAAACCCTGACCATTTTGAAGCTATTGGGCTTATTTGCTAACTAGTTTATATTGTTTAGATAATTATTTGTTAACTATTATACGATAACTTTGGACACATTTAAAAAATTATTTATTTATTAATAATTATTTGTGTTTAAAAACGTTTTATATATAATTTTATTATAAAATTAATTTTTAAATAATAAATAGTTTTTTAATTATTTAGAATAACAATGAATTAAAAAATAATTTTATTACTTTCACTTTTAATTTCAACTATAATTAACAACAAAAATATATGTATAACAAAATTAAAATGCATTAAATTAACTAAAATTTTTAATTATGTATATATGTATACATATTAAAAATATTTCTTTTATTCTTTTACTCTACATTTGTTACGAGAGTAAAAAAGTTAAATTTCAAATAAAAAGAGAAATTTTAATTTAAAATTAAAAAAATGAAAATTAGTAAATGAGAGAGAAGAGAGAAAAAAAAAGTAAAAAAGAGAAGAAGTATAACCAATCTTACCATCTGGACATGCAACATAGACAAATATCAAATAAAAAAATACTGTATTTTGTAATATAAATTATATTTAAGGGTAAATTATATTTATACCTTTTGTATTTAAAAATAATAACGCTGACAATTATTCTATTCTCTGAAATATCACTGTCTTTCCTTATATTTTTATTTTTGTAACACTTAGACTCCAAAATTAACTTCTGTTAACAAAAACATTGTTTCAATAGTATTTTTAATTTTTTTTTGTTTAATTACAAAATCTTGTTTAAAATGTTCTAATTAAAAATAAAAAAATTTTAAATACAAAAAATTAATTTTTTTATCAAAATAAAAAACTTAAAAGTAAAAATAAATTAATAAATTAATAAATTAAATTTTATGTTACTTATTTTGTATTTAAAAATTTTTTATTTTTTAATTAAAAATTTTTAAACAAAATTTTGTAATTAAAAAAAAAACTAAAAACACTGTTAAAACAGTATTTCTGTTAACGGAAGTTAATTTTGAGATCTAAGTCTTACAAAAATGAAAATGTAAAAGAGGACAGTAATATTTCAAAGAATAGAGAGAATATCAGCGTTATTACCGTTAAATACACGAGGTGTAAGTGTAATTTATCCAATATTTAATCTATTATTTCTATAAATTTTGCTAGCAATAAATAACACATGTTTGTCTAATTTGACAATTAACCCAAGCCAACCATTTTTAGTGATTCTTTTAATAATCTTTTTTTAACAAAAAACGAATGTACAAATTAGCAAAAAAAATCTCCCAACAAATTTACTAATTCAGCCTCTCACCAATAATACTTCATCATTTGTTTCTCAGTGGCGTCCAAAAAACACACAGATGGGATTGAAAATTGCCAAATTATTCATATAAACTTTTTGATCATTAAATTATTTATTCTATGTAATCTTTTAAAAACAAACAAAGAACCGTATTAAATTGAATATGATAATTAGTTATCCTATAAAATAAATAAACAGAACATTGAACTAAAACTGGCACATTTAATTCAAAGAATTTGACATTCCAAAACTATTAATCTTAAAATATCTAATTCATACATCATTGCAACACTCCAAACATGACCTAGTTGGATTACAAGATAAGAAGCGTATAGAAAACAAGAAAAATGAAAAGCATTGGAAAAAGGATTTTTCTTTTTAAACGAGTTTTTAGATCTCTTGCAATTGAGGAGATTTGGATATAAAAGAAATGAGTCCAATAATCTCGTTTTATAACATAAAATTGAATTTCCGAAAATTTTAAAAATAACTTAGTCTCAGTTTAATCAATTGAATTAATAAAAATGTAAGGCCTGTTTATATCCCTTGGGGATAAATTTTGAGATTTTTTTTATTTTATCTTTTATGAACTTTTTAACAAGCTTTTGATTAATCAAAAAATGACAGAACTTTAATTATAGAAAAAATAGAGATTTGAGGATTAGTTTTCTTTTAAACTTCATAAGAATTTTAGTTCAATCATATTTATTTTATTAGTTTTAGTCTCATTATAAATCGAAATAAAATTTTATGACTGATTTACTTATATTTAAAAAATTAGACTTTCTTTCTATTATATTTGAAATTTGAATACAGTTCTCCAAAATTCATGTCATTTTCGTGATTCCCAATTTTAGTTTAGGAATAAATCTTCTAGAATGAGCCTTTTTTCTTTATTATTGTGATTTACATCAAAATAGAAACACATTCCGTGAAAATCAAAGTGGAAGGCTAGTCCACGGGGTCGAGCAAGCCAGGGGTGTTGGAGGACTGCAAACAACAATGGAGTTCGTCGACAGCGAGAGTTTGGATTATCGGCAAGGTGCGATAGTTTTGGTGGGAGGACGACTAGGGTTTTTTCACAGCAAGGGTTTTCTGCATGGTGTCAAGCAAAGCAACGATGTTAGGGAACGACGAACAGCAAAGGGGTTCGTCAACAGCGAGGGTTTGAATTATCGACAAGGTGCGATGATTTTGGTGAGAATGACAACTAGGGTTGTTTGGGGGCTTAGGTTTTCTGGGGCGAACCAAAGGTGTGTGTGTGTGTGAGAGAGAGAGAGAGAGAGAGAGAGAGAGAGAGAGAGAGAGGGGGGGGTCCGCGACAAGGGTTTTGATGAACGACCAGAGGGTTAAGCAAGAATTCGTAGGCGAATGGTGGTTAGCCGTGCGGGGAGTGGTTGGCGATGAAATAGGGACGACAGAGTATCTAATTGATACATTTATCAGTTCTATTGTATTGTAATATCTTAACTGATATTCTAATTGATACATTTATCAGTTCTATTGTATTGTAATATCTTAACTGATAAATGTATCACTTAGATACTCTTCAATATACCTGATGAAATTTGATAAATATCTAATTAATATATTTATCAGTTATATCTATGTTGTAGTATCTTAATTAATATATGTATAAATTAGATCTTAGGTAGGGCGGCTATAGCGAACCAAAAGAATGCCGAAGTCAATGGCGATGGCGACTAGGTAAGTCGCGAGGGTTGGCAAAAGTGAAGATCATTGGCGACTATAGCAATGGATGACGAAAGTGATGTTTTGACGATCGTTAATGGCGATGGCAAAAGATGACAACGGCAACCGCATGAATGACGATTGCAACGGCGAGGAAGAATGACGGCGACCTCGAGGTTGACAATAACAACGACATCGAGGATGATGGCAACATTGGATGAAAACAATGACAGAGTTAGGATTGTGGTGGCTGCGACGCTAGATTTTTTTGGACAAATTTTTTTATTCCGATTTAAAAAATAATTTGGTCAATTACGCTTAAAATCTTCTAAAGATATAATTTAAGAATATTTTTTATAAACATTCGTGTGTTTACGACTAATTTTATTTCTAAAAAAGTTAGATATGATCAATTCTCAAATATTAACTAATATTTGGATCTCTGCCAATATTTTATACAAAAAAAAAATAAGCAACCTAAAATCAACATATTAACTTATTTCTGCTCTCTATGTTTTTATATATAATTTGGTTTTTAAAAAAAATTGTCCAACCCGATAAAAGAAATCAAAAAAATATTATAGTTTTAATAAAAAAAACTTAAAAATACTAAAAATTCAAATAAGCAAATAAGTTATTACTTCAAAAGAATCATAATTAGTTTCCCACTTCTAATTAATCAAAGGATAAAGAAAAAAGAGAGAACTTCAATACACCGTCCTTGTTTTGGAATGTATAGTTGCACTTAGATGATTTTGTAATAAAAATTATAAATATTTATGGTTAAAATTATAAAATATTTAAAATATTAAATAAAAATTTATAAATTATGTGAATTATTGTTATAAATTTTTGTGATTAAATTTATAAATTTATATAATTTTTAATTATAATTTTTAAAATTTAGTTATAAATTTATATGACAAAATCTATAAAGTGCATCAATTGGCACTGCTTGAAATAATTATTTATTTATTTATTTTTATTTTTAATAAATATTTTTATTATTTAGTTAAAATATTATATTTTTCAACTCATTTAGTTGAGAAAAGCTGAGAAAATAAAAAAAATTATCAAAATAAAAATTATCAAAATACACAAAAAAAATTTTGAAAAGACAAAAATAAATTAATAAATCAAATATAATGTTATTTATTTTTATTTTTAGTAAATATTTTTATATTTTTATTTAATTTTTAAAATTTTTTATTCATCTAATAAAAACAATTTAACAAATGAAAAATTTTAATAAAAATTTTAAAAAATCAAAAATAGAGCGTGATTTCCAAGAATTCCCAAAATTAGCACAATGGAGATGAGATTTATCATAGCATCAGTACACGCACAAGAAAAGCGGAAGAAGAAAAGATAGGGAATCGGTTTTCTGAAGACGGATCTCTGTTCGGTGGCCAATAAATCGGAGGAAAAAGAAAAATCAAAATATCGGATTTTACAAGGGCGGTTGCTTGTCCTACCCCTGCTTTTTCTTTCCATGATTCCAGGAAGCCAAACAGATAAATTCTACTTAGAAAATCCATTGAAACTCAATTCCCGCAATGGAGGGATAGAAAGTAAGATTTACCTCTCCAGATCTTTGCGTCCTAGGGTTGGTTACTTGAGTCGAAGAAGATATGGCAGTAGCTGAAGCTGCGGCCGCGGACGCTGCGGCTAACATTCCTGGTTTCTTCATGATGCTTGGGAGCCGAGAATTTTATTCCAAAATCCCTAGTTAAGGATCTGGAAAATTTTCGCGGGAAAATGAGAGAGAGAGAGAGAGAGAGAGAGAGAGGGGGGGGCAAGTAGAAGGTCATCGACGGCAATATATAAAATGGGGGACCTGGTCACTAGTCAGTGTTCGAACATTTACGCGCCAACCGATTCCGCCATTTCCAAAAATAAAAGGTCAGTCTTACCCTTTGACTGTACTAAGAATCTTTTTACTTTTGGTCGATAAAATTATTACTTTACAATAATGCCCTCCACTTTTCTTCATTCGTGTTGATAACCAGTCCATTTTTATACTGCATTAATTAACAGGTGTGATGGATTCTACTCCAAGCTAAGGTCTCGTTTGTTTGAAGAATTAGAGGAGGGGATTAAATTAATAGAGAAGGCTGATTCATTAAATATTTTTTGTCATCTTAATATTGAGAATACTATGCTTGCATTGTAAGACTCGAATTAATAATTTAATAAATAAAATATTATTAATTTTTTATTTATAATATTAATAATATCATAATTTATTGATATTATTAGTCAAATTTTAAATTATCTTTCTTTTTTATCTAAAATTTATAAATAATTCTTTAACTTCTATTCTACTTTTAAGGAGCGGCACAACTTTAAACAAGCGAGGTGCTTGCTTAGGACCTAATGTGAATAAAAAATCTTATTTATTATAATATGTCTATATATTATAAATATATATTATATGAAATAAAGTGAAAATTAAGAATATTATAAAATTTAAAAAGTTTTAGCTTTTTAAATTAAAAATATTTTATGTCATTTTTATTTTATTATATGTATTATATAAATTTTTAAATATTTAAAAATAAAAAGTTTCATAATCTATTGATTATTATTATTTTGATTTTGAAAGTTATAATTATTAGATGATTTAAGTCAATTAAAGAACTGCTATCAATCATTGCTTATCACGTTATATTGTCCCGTTTGGGTGGACCTTACTTATTTGCTTATTGACTTATTTGTTTATTAACAAATAAATCAAATTCTATTTAAGCATATTCATTTGGATGGCACATGGTTTATTTTTTTATTTACTTATAAACCAATTATACAAACGAGTTTATTTACTTATAGGTCAGCTTATTTGCCTATTTGGCTATTCAAATGAGTTTATTTACTTATTTGTTTATTTTTTTGTTTTAAACTTATTTTGTTACCAAAACGACGTGACTTATTTTCTGACTTATAAGCTAATAAGCAAATAAGTAAGGTCACCCAAACGGGACCATTATCAATTATAGATTATATTTGTTTTATTTATAAATATGTTAACTAAAAAAAATTAAATATTAAGTATGCAAAATGTAGAAAAAAGGAAGAATTGAGAAATTAATTTATTCTTAAATAGTGATCTTGATAAACATGTGTACTAGTAAATTTATGGATAAATATTTAATTAATACTTTTTTAAAAAAAAGAAAAAACCAAAATTTTAAATATAATGATTTATTATATAAAAATTGGGTTTTATTAAATTGTTTGCATTGGGCCTCAAAAAAGTTTGAGCCGCTTCTGCTATTTTTTATCACATTTTAATCAAATATAAATTAAATTTCTCCCTGTTTATATAATATTGGCCCAATTTGGTCTAAATTTAAATCAATTCATTACTCTATGTTTCAGCATCAACAAATTTTTAGACAAGATGACTCTATAATTTTTTAATTGATTAACCTCTTATTGCATTTCAGACAAATTTTGTTCTTAGTTTTTTCTCTTTTTTTTAGTAATTTTAGTTTTGGAGCCAATTTTAAATTAAATTTAGTCAATTTAAAGCTTTCTTAATACAATTTTTCATATACATGTTGAAGAGATTTATAATTTCTAGGTTCAGAATCGGATTCATCTTTGTAGTCAGTTAACTGATTCTATAAATTTTTACAGATGAATGTAGAACTAAGACATATGAGTTATTTAATAGTTAATTTTTCTTCTTCAAGAAAATTCATGACTGACTATTATCAAAATTTTACTCAAAAAATATATTATACTGTTTTTTTCAAATAAAATATAACAATTTTTTAAAAAAATTAAATAAATCTGCTCTGATACCAATTAAAAAAATAATGATAATTGAATAATTTTATGTATAACAGAATAGGATAACTTCAACCATTGATTATGTTAGATTAGGCAATTAAGAGCAATTAAAAATAAAAACCAACCACAAATAAGGCACATGATTTTTTACGTAAAAAATTCTAATTCAGATAAAAATTACAGTACTAATTAATGTAAATTTAAGTAAATCAAACACTATACAAATAAATAATTATGCGAGCCAACTTACAGCTTCCTACTGAGTCCACAACCTTAAGCAACTTAAGTTGAAGTTGCTAAATTCACATGCACTATTTTTCATATTTGATCACGAAAACACCAAATTATCAGTGTTTTACCAATATCGAATCCTCAATTATTCATGTCGATGAAATCCACTAAAGGCAACTTTAGGAATGCACCTAAGATATGCAAAAAATTAATAATAGTAATTCTTGTTAATCCCCAAAAACTTGAAAGAATTGATCTTCTATTATTTGTCTATACAATTTATATCTCTTAAATTACTTCTAACTCATGTATGACCTCATATTTGTAATAGGAGCGGTCTAAAAATATTTTTCTATTAAAATAAACTTCTTAAAGAAATTTTAATTAGACTAAAGTATTATTTTTTAGAGTTCAAACACACCAGCTCTAGGAATAACCACCGCTAGAGCGCTCAATCCACCGCTCTAGCAGTGCTTAAGTAGATAGCTTATGCTCGCCTTACAATAATGTGTTGGACTGTTTCACTAGAGATGCCACTGCTGGGGCGCTTAATCCACTGCTTAAGTAGTGCTCAAGTAGATTGCTTGAAACTCCTCTTCTCACACTAATTTCAAAGATTTGTTATATGTATACTTGTGAAACTTGAAACTATTCTTACCTTTTATCCTCTTTTGCCTTGCAAACTTGTACCCATAATTAGTATTATTTGTAACGTCAGACTTTAAACTCAAATAACATTTTAAACCTAATACAATTCAAAATTTAAACTGTTAACACAACTCAAAATATGAGTTTTGTCTAAGGGATTGTCAAATATAATTAAAACTCTAAAATCCTACCAATCGTCATTTTATTACAATAGTATTCTATCGGTTGGTTCAACACAAAATGGCAAAATATTCATTGTTAATGGAATCATTATTCTTCATCTTATGGGAATTGCCTTTCTATTAGAAGAGGCAAGGAATAATCACCTAATTTCTATTCACAATTATTTCCATAAACTAAACTCTTTTAAATAGTTAAGCACCGTTTGAGGTAGTTTTTTTAAGACTTTGTTATATAGATTTTTTTTTGTATTTAGTGAATTCTTTTTATGTTAATTCAAATGATGATACTTTTTAAATTTTTCTTATTGCGAAAAATTAAAGAAATAGAAATATTTAATCAAAAAAAGAGTCATATAAGACCAAAAAAAAAGTCTTTAAAAAGCAACTTTAAGACTTGTTCATTTTTGGTGAATTGTTTTCAATTCTAATCAAAACGATTATACTTTTAAATTTATTTTTATCATGCCAGATCAAAAAAAATAAAAAAAACTAGACCAAAATAGTAATAAAAAGTTCAAAATTTACGAAAAAAGCTACAAAAATCATATAGAAAAGCTATCCCAAACAGTACCTTATTCTTTGTACCAGCAAATAATTTTTATTTTTGATCGGGAAAGAGGTATCAGACCTATATTTCTGACTGACAATTAATTGAACAAAAGAGTACACCGACATAAATAAAATTACTCAAAAAATTAGCAAAAAATTCTCACAAAAAAAAGAAAAAACAACAATAACAAAATAAAGGACATCAAACCTGCACATAGGAGAACACAAATCCCTACAAAAGGAGGACTCAATATTACATAAAACTAAAAAGATAAAAGAAAAAATCCCATAGGCTACTGCTCCTTAGCCTTCCTAAAAAAAAAACTATAGCCTTCATATTTGTTTTACAAGATTTATATTTCTTGATCGGATATAGTCGTTCAGAACGCTTGATAAATAGAGTCACTATGATTTGTGTACAGATCTATAACTAGATTTGGAAAGATAATGACAGAGTGACGTTTTTACTTTGGCATTAAAGGCACCAAAATTCATATAGCCAAACAATAGATGATTGTTAGATCAAAATTGCTTTGTTGCAATAGGTGATAATTTCTTGGTCACTGAAAACAAAAAAGAAAAATGAAAGCAAAAAAATAAAATAAAAAAACAGAAAGACTGACGAGAACAAAAGCTAAAACATGAGAGAAAAAGATAGAAAAAGACCCCCAAAAAAATTGAAAAATAACAAAACAACAAAAGAGAAAGAGAAGAAAAAGAATAAAATAAGAAAGAAAGAACGGATAATTTGGGGAGGACCTAGCAACCAACACTAGAAGTACATGGAGCTAGTGGAAGTAGATCATCTATATTTTGAATTAGGTATATGCTATATATATTCTCACATTCCTTTAATTAGTATGAAAGATTTGGAGAGAAAAAAACGTTTGCCTAAGTTAACCTTACTCATTTCAAATGAATATTATTTAAATGCTTAGAAATATAAATTGTTTTAAATGAAGAGTATTCAAGACTTTCTATTATGGAATTAATATTATTTAAGTGCTTAGAAATAAGTTAAATTTGCCTAAATTAACTTTTCTTAAATGAGAAAGATTATTAATCTTACCCATTCAAAATGAAAGTTCTCATTTTGAAAAGTTCCTAATTTTCTGTTATTTCTCTTTTTTAATTTAATATTGTGTATGCAATATTTGTAATTTGTGCATTAATTTCTAATTTTAATGTAATTTTTCATTTAGTAAAAACACAAAAGTTCTTAATTTCAATTTTTCTTTTAAATTAAAATATTGATCTTGTTGTAAAGCTAATGATAACTAGGTTCTAAATATATAAATGTTATTAAAAATAATTATTTGTAACAAAAAAAATAAAAAAAATAAATTTAAAACACAAAACTATCCATTAATGCCATGTCATCTTAAATGTTTTTATTACTCTCTTTCAATCGCTCACAACAATAACATTAAAAAAATATATATATACACACACACATCTATCTCTCTATCTCTCTCTCTCTCTCTCTCTCTCTCTCTC